>JAYMSP010004926.1:0-14906 GCA_036897095.1 Plantago elongata
AAAATTGAACAACAAAACATCAAAATATTCACCATCATATCAAGTAAAGTAAATTACATGTGCTAATATCAAGTAAAGTAAATTACATGTGCTAAAGAATCCCAAGTAAACTGTATAGGTACAGGTTTTATGAAATTCTTATTATTCTTATATAGTAGCAGCAACAGTAGTATACATAGAAAAGAATCTTGTAGTTATTGAACTTACCAAAAAATAGAAGTCTTAATCGAATTTGATAAGGAAATTGATGAAATTATTGGATTCATGGAATTCTTTGATTCCTCCGCTGCTCTAAATCGAATTTGATTTGGAAATTGCTGAAATTATTGGACTCCTGGAAATCTATGACTCCTCCAATGCTTCCAGATTCCACTGGATTGGGAAAAATGAAATTTCTCCTTCATCGGTTGGCTGTTCAAATTCCAAGAGGTGATCTATAGCCACCATCAAGCGACTGGCTGAGCGTGAATTCGAATTGACAACATTGATGGCGGACGGTGACAACAAAAGGGGTTTTGGAACCCTATAAATCGTCAATGGAGAACGAAGTTGGAAGAGGGAGAGATGGAGTTTGTGGTGAATGAAATTGATGGGGCTGAGTGATGAGTTTCAAATGGATAGAAAGAAATTATACTCCAGCTGTTGTTCAGCAGTCCAGATCACATTGAATTTTTTTTATTGGACTGTATATTGGGCCTGGGGCGGGGGCCCCTAATAGGCTGAGGCCCTGTGCGGTTGCTTACCGTGTTGGGCCTTAGTCGGGCTTGACCGGTTGTTTCATATGCAACAGGCTACTCATAAGATATTTCGTTGATTTCTCTTAGTTGAAAGATGAATCAAGTGAGGAATATATGAACAGATTAGGAATGTCTAATTAAGCTAAGTGATTATGACTTTTGTCTTGGTAGAGGTTAATACTGCAAAATTTTGTGTCCGGGAGTTTCATAATCCATTTGATGTGAAATATGTTGGCAAGATGGTGATGGAACTGCAGGATGTTGAAATTGAAGGGGACCAACTTATTGTAGTAAGTGTTGATTATTGATATATATATCAGTGTAAATATACTCGTTGATCTGTAATACTTGTTGATGAATGTAGTTTTATGATGTTCTCTTCTTTTCAAAATTGTATCTATCGCACGTGGGATTTTAAAGTAGTGTTTGGATGTAGGTTAAGGGAACATAAAAAGGGTAAATCTTGTTATTGGTATCTCCCTCCCTCCCCCCTCCATGCATACCATAGACACATACAGACAATCATACATGTATAACATATCATAATCAAATCTAATTGGTATCTAAAAAAACATCAATATGTCGCTAATTTGCTTATTTAAACACTAGAACTATTGGATACGCTTTGTTTGTGATGATCGATGTATATGAATTTTAAACATTTTCAAGTAAATATAACATTTTCGAAAATAATACCATTACATCATAGTCTCATATTGCTTAAAGATACACATAAAATTTGGTAGCTCAAGTTCCATGCATATCCTTGTTTGTTTCACACAGGTGCACACCAAACATGCATAACATAATAAAATTTGATTAGTATCCGAAATAAACCGCCAAGTCGTTATGTTTATTTAAACAATTTAACAAATAACATAGGATGCATGCATTTGGGGATGTACTATAGCATGGTGGTCATACAAGGTCCGAAGATAAGTATGGCCATGAATTTGTCCATGGTATCGACAATTTTATTCTAAACTGATCAAACACTATAAATTTTATTCTAAACTGATCAAACACTATAAGAAAAACGAAGAAAACAAGTATGCATTACACACGGTGTGTTGACTAAACTAGAATGGTGGCCAACAATGGTCACTAATTGGACATGTCGTTTGTTTCTGTCAAGTTTGAGGGGTGTCCATTTGTATACCGAACAAAATTGAAAATTCCGTATTATACCAAAAAAATCGGTAACGGTACAGTTTTACCGATAAAAATGAAAAACAAACCAAACTTCAATATTTCAAAAAAATTACTCCTTCTTCTGTGATCTAGCACCCATGGAGTTGTTTATGGAAGCCATGGAGTAAGGAGTAATGAAGAAACTGGATGAAGAAATTGGAAAACCCTTATCTTCGTTTTTTTTTAATTGGCGGAATTTGTGCCATTATCGCCGAAATTGAAGAGCTCGTGGAGTACATTGATGAGCTGTTGCTGGTGGTGATTATCCTATTCCTCCATTTCGGCTCGGTGGTTCATAGATGGGCGGGCGTCTGGTGGAAGTTTCCGGTTGGGGTCTTGGGAGAAGTGGCAAGAGGGTTTTGAAGGAAATTATCGAGATCAGTGGAGCTAGGTTATGAGAATCCTGCTTTTCGGATCCCTTTTCTCGTTACTTCCTACAGGCTGCTTAATGAAGATAGAAGAAAGAAGTTGGGAGTTGACTTGAGGCAATATATAATAATAGTTTGGTTTAGAATGAGATACTTTTGTAAATTGTAAATATATCCATTTGCTTATAGAATTTTTGGTTTTCGGTACATTACCGATAATTTTCGATTTCTTTTTAATGTTTCAGTATTTTTTAACAGCCCTAGTTAAGTTATTAAAATTGGTCAAACTATAATGGTTACTAATGAGATATTAATAACAGTCCAACAATGACTAATGTAACTTTGGCCCAACACCCTATTGGCATGATAACTTCTACCGGCCCATAAGTCACAATTTATTACGATTCAGGTATTAGATTAGCGCGTTTAATAAAAATTTAAAGCTATTTTTATGTCAACTCCCAATAAATTTCTTTTCACCAAATCAAAACTTATTTATCATCCAATACGTTATCAAAACTACAATCTTATGGACATTGCCGCTACTACCTCTACCTCGCGGGTTCCTCCATTACGCAAACAATCAGTCTTCTTCCTTCATTTATATGTATCTCTATTCTATGGGTATGTAATAATTTGGTGTATGGTTATTACAATTTCATGAGTTTTGACCGCAATTCTTTTTATATAGGTAAGAGGGATTAGGTATGCATTTGTCCTTTGGTTATCATCAAACGAGAGGATTCTCTTATCAATATAGCTCAAATTAATTGCTTCTACTTTTAAATACTATCCATGATATTGCATGATATATGTTGATTCCAATGGTCTAGATTCTCTAGAATGTGTTACGGTACAATATGATATGCACTAAGTTGGTTGCTAATTTTGATATGATTTGATTTTCATTGGGCCTGTTTGCCTTTGATTATGAGTTATATGTAAAGTCCTTTCATAGAGACGACTTGAGGATAAGTCCAAAATCAAACGGTGTAGTTGTTTATTCCCTTTGATAACTGGCGATTTAAACAATTTTCTCGAGTAGATCTATCACTATTTAAATTCAACTTATCTCGCTACTTTAACAACACTTTGTTTAAATTATATATCATCATCATTATTTTCATACATTGCAATAATTTTGATGAACACATTTTTAATTCAAGGAAAGAAAACGTTATGTTGTACTTATCCATCTTTTCACGGGAAATTTGTCACAATTAATTCAAAGATTTTCCAATTATTTTTGTATATAATATGGCTATAAATCGATAAATCATCAAGCATAAAACAAATCATATTTTGCATTAATATGATTAGTGCATAAACTGTGATCATTTATTGTTAAATTAAAATTTTCTAAGATACCCTCCATGATTATCTACTAGCTGAAAATACCAAAAGATTTGCTTTAATTTTTGAGAAACTGAAAAAGAAAAAATTAAATAAAATGAAAGTAAGTAAGTGAAATAAAAAGAAGGAATACATGAAAATAGTATGTGAGCATTGAACATGATTGAATTTTCCATGTTTACCATGTATTTTATAGAACGAAATTATGCAATATTAAGTTTCCCATATCCTCAATTACCAAAATAAAACATTGAGATGGGTAGTTACGGAATTTTGATTTAAAAACATATTCCTCGTATAAAAAATGCACGCACAAAGGTATATTACACTTTAGTTTTATTTATCTAAAAGCCTTGAAACCCAATTCTTAATCTACTTAATAACAGGTATGAATGAATCTCGTAATATTTTTTTCATTTATGTGTTGACTGATATAGTCATATACACATATAATCATATAATGTGCATGAATGAGCTATAGTTAGCCCTATATATATCGGAATGAATGAATGAGTTTTGTTTGTTACATGATAGAGAGAGAGATATATATGGAAGTGATGGAGAAAGAAAGAGCGATCAATGAGGCTAGTTCAGAGGTGAACAATATTGTACCGGTGATTTTTGAAACAACAGAGGTGATCATTGGATTAGAAAATGACGTCATTGATAATGGTACGGGTGGCGGTGGAGGAGGACTTGATGTGAGTGGTCTTGGTGATGCTTCGGCTAAGAGGAAGAGAGGAAGGCCTAAGAAACACAAGGAGCCGCTCCCGTCCAATTTCTCAGTTGTGACGGAATATAGCCCTGCACCACCTCAGAAACGTGGTAGAGGTCGACCTAAGGGCTCTGGAAAATGGCAACGTGCTAATTCCTTAGGTGATTTTTCCATCTCCAATTTTCTTTATTTTATTCTAATTGAAATAGAAGAATATATATTAGACCTTATTTTAAAATTTCATCACTTTACTTTTTATTGATTGGTGCTTCTTATCAATGTTGATTGGTGCTTCTAGCATGCAATTTTTTAGCTCTTCTTCTTCTTTCTCTTGTTGAGGAGTATCAAGAGATATTTTTTAGTAGAAAACACCGTCTTTTGAATTTTGGTTTACGTCTTTATCTCATCGGACTCAACTTAATTATGAGATTTTTTAGTAAAAAACATTGTCTCTTTGTCAGGGTTTATGTCTTTATTGTATCATCCCACTTTATGAGATTTTCTTTTCCTTAAGGAGGAAAAAACAATTTTGAAGAAATTATCCTTTCATGTGATTTTTATTTAGTTATTTAAGATGTCTATAAATCTTCTAATGTGATTATATTCCTACACTTTTTGCGTGGTTTATGATGCTTTTACTTTACATTTTATGTTCTACTCGAACCGCAGGGAAATTACAAATTTAGTACCTTAACTATACATGCATGTTGGACACGCGTGGTACCAACTATCAAGTATAAAATTTTGACAAATTTAGTATTTTAAGTATGTGTTAAGTTATCAAAGCATTTGTAGTTGAGTGACTCGGTAATACAGTCCGTACCTAAGTGGTCACGAGGTTAAGAAGCCACTGTCTGATCCTCAAAATGAATGATTATTTCTCTTTCATAGAGAACCATAAAATGGTATGATACTATGATCTACACATAATGATATATCTGTTCCATATATAAAAGGATTTTTTTTAAAGATAATTATTTATTTGTATTAATGGATTTCTATTCACCGGATTTTCTCTTTTTATAGTAAACCATAGAAGTGGCGATTGGATATATATTGATGATAAATTGGCCGAGGCTCAAATTGAGCTAGTAAATTAGTAGTATTAATCAATACTGTTATGATGGTTTCCATTATATTCTGTGGAACCTCAAATATAAAGTTAATAATTAGAACCAATTGGGGAATAAAACTGGAATAGAGAATAAAAAATTACAAAATTTATTATTCTGATAATGATTTCATATATAGAATTGCAATCTAAATGAATTTGCTTCTAAACTGTGTCATGTGTAGGTAGTGCTCAGATTGGCACAGCAGGAAGCAATTTTGCAGCTTCCACAATCAACCTACAGACGGGAGAGGTATCTTTTGTTTCGCATCCTTTGTGCTTCTGTTAGCATGTTTTCATATTCTTTAGCATGCTTTATTTCTCAGTGACATTTTTTTTTGTTTGGTCCAGGACATTTATCAGACAATGAGATTGTATTCTCAAAGAACTCTTGATTCACTCTGTATCCTGTCAGCCAGTGGCTCTGTATCCAGTGCAGTGCTCCACCATGATGGTTTGCAGGGTCGAAACGCTACATATGAGGCATGTATCTCTATACTATGTAATCACATACTTCTTGTTCCTGATCGCAAAGTAGTACTCCCTCCGTCCCGCTAGAAGTGAAACAATTTTTCGTTTTTTCATAAATATCTTTTACTTTTGTGACTGGTTATATCTCTCTACTCAAACTACATATGTTTCGCACAACTAGTGCACTATTCTGCTTGCTGACTCAGAACTCAGAAGTCATTTTCGCAGTGTTCATATAAATTTTTCTTAGAACTCGCAGTCCATGTGTGTGTAATTGTTGTTTGATTAATTAATCTTCTGTGATAAACATCTATGAAAGATTATTTCATTTCAACCGTTTCAAAGTAGAAGAGTAAAATTCTATCATCCATCATTCCACAAATTATCGCTTTCTTTGGTCATTGGTCATTGAATCAGCAAAAATAAACTTATAATAAGCTCAAGTTCATAAAACCAGTCTGGCAGTCTCCATTATAAGGTCTAATAGTCGCATATTCACTCTATATATATCTAAAAACTGATCTCCTTTGATATGTTCAGAACAGAATTTTGTTGTCCTTTTGCATTCCATGATCAGGTCTAATTAACACACAGTTATCCTTTGAAGTTTGAATAAATTATTGAACTGCCGTGCCACATATGTACTGTAGGGCTGCTTTGATATCGTGTCCCTGTCTGGGACGTATGTATATACTGAACAAGGGCTTCGCCATGGCAAAAATTGCACGATGAGTGTTCACTTGGTGAATAATCAGGATGGACAGTATCTCGGAGGTGTTGTTGTAGGTCCACTGATTGCCTCAGGCCCAATTCAGGTAAACATAATATTGTGATTTTGTTGTCTGGTTTTCCTCAGAGTAGAACTGATAGGAAATTGCACATATCCCATCTATGATAGGTTTGTCGAATGTTTGACAATTTGAGTTGAATAAGAATCTATCATGCCTATCCAGCTTATACTAGGTACATTTAGAGAGCACATGATGATGAGGCATCGGGTTGAACGTCCCAAACCCACGAAACCTGTGGTTGATGCAGTGCCTCTACAGGCAATAAATGGTAGTACGTTGCCAGTTCCAGGTGTGAATGGTGTTGCAGCTGTTCCACCAGTACCAACTTCACTGGGTGAAGAATCTGGCGAACTGATTGACGGCCCTGATGTGATTACCGCTTCTCAACAGCATGCTCCACCGGTTGATGATTCAGATGAAGCCATGAATGGCCCTGATGTGAACAATGTTGCTGTTGTTCCACCAGTACCAGCTCCACTGGGCGAAGAATCTGGCAAACTGATTGACAGCCCTGATGGGATTACCACTTCTCAACAGCATACTCCACCGGTTGATGAGTCAGATGAAGCCATAAATGGCCCTGATGTGAATGGTGTTGCTGCTGTTCCACCAAAATCTGCTCCACTGGGCGAAGAATCTAGCAAACTGATTGACAGCCCTGACGTGATTACCGCTTCTCAACAGCATACTCCACCGGTTGATGAGTCAGATGAAGCCATGTATGGCCTTGACGTGAACCCTGGTGGTCTTAATCATCAAACTCCACCTGTTGATGACGTTGACAGAGTTGAGATGGGCCCTGATGTCATTCCTGCTTCTCCACAGACTGCTGACTCGAACTCCTTGCAGCCCTCCGTCAATGAAAAGAACGAGTCAGAACGTGTAGTGTTTGATCCTGATTTAGGGGCCACTGGTCAATGAAAAGACCTTGCTGTCTCTTCCTTACAAACATCGATAAAACTACTGCTTCTGCTTGTTGAAACTTGAGTATGTATATTTACATACAAATTAGTCGTGTATTGGGATTAGCTGTTTGTGTTTTTGTCGTCTTCATATGTTGTATTTGGAAAACTAATCTGCGCTGGAAATGCTCCAAATTTGAAGAATATTGGCTTGTCTGTTTTTCTTCTTCTGAGTTCTGAGAATTGGAAGAAGTTTGGATTGGAATGCAAAACATTTTAATGCAGATTATTTGAATGTTCTTTTGCTTTTTTGATTCAACTGCAACAGGAATACGGGATATGATGAATAGTCCTTCAACACTTATTTTTGTAGGTGACTCGAACGCCCCAAATGGTCGGAAGCGTATTTATTTTCACCTGAGCCTGCGGTTGCTGTTGTAGTTTGTTTCTTCATTATTAATGTATGAACTAAAGAAATTAGCCCTTTGGGTTCTATTATTACTTTTCATCTGTGAATCATCAAAGGTAGGAAGGTCATGGAAGAAGTTGATGCCTTGATGGTGTATAATATTTGGCTCAATGAGATTGGAAGATGTTGAGATAAATTGCTATCTATACATGGTCAATAACAAATCACAGTACAATAATTGTGATCATACATTTGCAAACAATTGATATGTATTGGCATCGAGGCTAATCTGTCGAACTGCTGCAATTGCTGCTATAACCGCCAAAAGTGAGAAAACAGTAGCTATTGTAGTGTTGAGCCAAAAGATTAGACCCTTCTTTGATGGTTTAAATGTCACGTTGAAGAAGACAACGGGAAGGACAAAGTCAAGTGGCATGAAACCGAATGCCCCTATGACTGCATTGATGTCTCCAAAAAATGGCAGCATCGCTGCAATTGTAGTTGCTATAACGACCGAAAGTGACCGTGAAATCACTCGTGGGATCACATTTCGTGCAGAGAATTCCTTGCTCTGCGGATCTGCAAGCATTCCTTCAAGAACTTCGTTTGTAGGTTGCAGGTAGACCTACATAAACATCACCAGATTAGTACTTAGCAAAATCCCTTATTGGCTTGATTTGCAGGCGCGTAAGGTTTTCACACGTGTAACATTAATTCTTGAGACGATGTATACAGTATGTAACTTCATCCAGATCCTTGAAAAATCGACGGGTATTGTAAGCAGCATAGTGGCCTAAATGTGGCCTGAATGTTTTATCAGCTAGGATTCTTACCACAGCAACAGCAGATAGCTGGAGGATTGTGAAGGCGTTTGTCATTATGATGTACCATTTTGGCAGCAACGCTCTGCCGTCATCTATGAAGTTGCTGAGAATTTGGCCTTCGGCAAGGTTACCAAATGCCCAGTACCCGGAAATGGCTACACTGAAGAAAGTAGTTGTCACTACTGCATAGCAAATACACAACCCCTTGAACATCTTTCCAGTAACTGGTGGCGCCAATGTTGCCTACATTACATATTACAAATTTACAACTTTTAAACTATATACACAAAAACAAATGTAAGATATAAACTGCAGGAAGTTCTAAAAGTAGTAAACCTGTATTTCAGGAATGATTCCATTGCCAAACGTGGTTGCTATTATGGCCAATGCATTGAAAAAACCGAAAATTCGAGTTTGATCGTTGCTGCTCAGGGAATAGTCCTTTCCTGGTCCTTTTGATGAACTTCCTGAAAATGCAGTGTTGTCAAGAAACTATTGATGAATGCTGTGCTGTGGAGACTAGATCAGGCGGAGTTGGCAAGCCGCCTAGTTCTGTTCGGCAGGAAGTAAGTTTGAGTTGACATACCAATGTAGATGGAACCAGCAGTGGCACAAGCACTGTACGCAAGGGAGAGGACTAAAGAAACCAAGTTGATGTGTCTGAGTGAGTGAAATGATGGGATTTGGGCTAGGATGAGCATTAGTCCACCAAAAATGATGACAAATTGGTATAGCATCATATCTCCATTGGGGCTTGATATAAGGTATATTGCCTGTAAAAATCAATCCATGCCTCTTAGATAAACATTTAAATCTGTGTTATGTTTGGACCCAATAGGCTTGGCTTCTTAATGGGTGATACCCGTTCCGTCCAACACTGACTTTGAACTCAAGGGTGCCCGGTGCAAATTAGAGAGCGATGATGGATTGCACAAACATTGTGTTCTAATTATTATTAATAATAATAAATACATTTATTTCATTGAGTAAATTTAGAACAATTCACCCAGATTATTAAATTACACCTTAATAATGAGCAAACAGAAGAAGAAATAGACCTTCATGCACTGTCCTCCCAAGAGGGTAGACCCAACGACGGCACCATAACAGACTAGGAATTGGATTGGGCCGACATAATATTTTCCCCATTTTGGTCCTGCACAAGATACAGTAGTATCATGAGGATCAGTCAAATTTGTAGTACGAATCAAAATAATCATAAAACTCATTCAACTAGAACTAGTATACCATTACTAATTTGGCAGCTCAACTTCACAGTTCACACTATGGTATACGCACATCTCTTGGTTGAGGGTGACATTTTCAAAATTTCAATCTCACGTTGCCTTTTCTCCAAACTACGTACTATTATTGCTATATATACTTTACTCACGTCTCTTGCTCTTATTCCTATTTCGTATATACGCCATCTCTTTACATAATAATTCTTATATATACCATGTGTCCTAGGCAAAATTAAATACCAACTCTTTCATTATCTAATGGAACTAATTTCATACCCCATCTAAATTCCACGGCATAAAATTGCTTTTAAGTAACTTGTTGAAAGTTTTATTCGATTTTCCAAGTGAATACAACTCTTTGCAAAGTAAGGTTCATACTTAGGGTCGGCGCCTAAAATTAATAAAAAGAAAAAGATGAAGAAATAAGAAGTTTTTGTAGCGTTTATTAAGGATGTCTATCTTTAATTATAATTTTATACCATTCAATTTTAAAATTATATACAACTGAATATGGACATGTGTGATCTTAAAATTGAGTTTGGTTAATTACATATGATACACATTGCACCTTAAGGTAAGATAATTAATACTAAAAGAATTCTTAAATTTGAAAAGTGGGCAAGCTAAATACAATTAAGTGGAGTCTACTTTATAAATTGATCCATGTCTATTTTCATATTCGTGGCTTTGCTACCGTTACAGGTCAAACTTGGCTGGCAAATGGACCATATATATGATTGCATATAAAGAAAAGAACAAGACGTTATCTTATCGCTATCTTCAGTCAGATATTTTCCAAAAGGGCTAAAAGAAGACACATGAAGTATAGACAAGAAGCAATTTTACCATTTTGATCCATTAACAAACTACTACCATGACACAGATTGAACACAATTTTATGAGACGAAGAGAGTAGCATACGTTACCTAGAATGTCATTGGCCATGTCTCGAAACCGGAGATGACGACGGCCCAATTGCGCGTTATGTTCGAGCACCAAGGACAACAAGTTGTAGGAATAGAAGGTAACAAGCGCTCCAACTACAAGGCTCACGATTCCAATGACCCAACCTAAGTATGCAAATGCATACGGTAGGCTCAACAATGCTGGAGCCACTATTGATGTTGTCAAATGGTATCCACAATGTATCCATGATCCTAAAATATTTATTTACCGACATAAAATATTCTTCGTATTAGAAAGTATAAAAGGTAAAATTGATATAATTTGTCCATATGATTCAAAAGTTAGAGACTATCATGAAAGGAAACAACTAATAATTAGTTCTCACGTGTTTGATTGTCCGAATGAACCTATACGGTGATAATTCGAATTATCAATGAAAATAAATTAATCATCTCATATCAGTGTCTTCTATCTACTTCCTTCCCCGTACTCCCGTATTTTTAAACTTGATAATATTCAACCCAAAGTTCATTCAATTTCAAATAAGTTTGTGCACTAACCTTTTAATGAGTAGAAAATACTACAATCACGTCGTGTGTGACTGTGTATCGTAATCTTTTAAAATGATGTAAATGAATTTCAACCACGATATTAAACAACGTTGTACCTCTAGACTTGAGAACAAATTGAGCACCGGCATCGAGCTCAACCTTGTGGAGGACTGGTGGAGGTTTGGCACTTCCATCTTGTTGCAAGACTAGTTGGGAGTTTGGTTGAATAGAAGTAGCCATAACTTCAATGTCAAGTTGAGTTTCTATTGTGTGATAAGTTTGTGGGTGGGAAGATGTGATCTGATCCTGCAAAGTTGGACAGATTATCTATATATATATATATATAGCTGTGCAAGCCACTTTTTAAATTATTCTTCCCATTAAAAAAATTAAAAGAAGGGTGACCTTTTCTTTCTTTTGTCAGTCTCATTTGTCACGTAGTACATGTTACTACAATGTTAATCACTCAACGAACTGCAGCGGTAAGTAATAGTCAAGATTTTAGGTAGAATCATTTTGAAGAGTCAAAGACTCAAATCAAAATATATATCATCTTCACAATAGATTCCATTTTGAATGTGCTACTCTGGAGCGAGAGCCATAAACATAACTGATAAAACTCGTTAAAATTTAATAAAACATATTTGTTTAATTTAATTTTTATGATATTAATAGCTTGTTAAATATTCAGTGTTGGTCTTTAAAAGTAAGAATTAATTGTTAAAATATGAAAACTCATTCATTTAAATTATGTTCTATTATGCTTTAATATTTTTTAGTTTGTGGGTAGACTGAACCGGATGAAACGTCTATTCCGGTTTCATATATAAAGGATTAAATATCAGAAGGTACACAAAAATCATCCAGATAGACGCTTCAAGCTTCCACCTGTTCTGGAGAGACCATCAATGTTGGAATAAGGAAAAAGTCATTTTATGTACCCCATCATAAACATAAACCCCGGCCCTAATAATATCGGTACACCCATATGACGTTTTATGTTTCATGATTTTTTGGGTTCCAACATTTTGTAAAGTATTACGGGCTCATTTTCATAACATTTAAATCGTTTCATTTGGCTCGATGAACAGTGATTTGGCCTAAAATATACTTTAAGTACTTCATTTCAATTTCATTCCAAATACAATTTCACCAAAATCCCATCCAAATGGTCATTTGAGTGCCATGCCAATCAACCCCTTAAACATTTTATTGATATACTGATACACAGCGGTGCCTATAAAATTTATAAAATTAATCGAATTTAGATGAACTCGTACATTATGTTCATGAGACATTAGTGTCTTAGATGGATAAATGTAAAAAAATTCTACAAATTTGTGTACACAAGTTAATTTAGAAAGTAGCGGAATTTTATTGGGTAAGTTGGCTGAGAACAACTTAAAATGAGTAATTTACATATAAATGTAGACTTTTCACTATTTCTTATAAGGTGTAAGGTGCATCCATCATCTAATAGTTTAAGGAGTTATGCGATATAGTTATAATCGCAAATATATAACTATCCATCATATAATAATATTTTAAAAAGAACGACGGATGATAAACACTTATGTGCAAAAATAAAATACATATGCATGGAATGACTTGAGTCTTTTTAATGGATACAATACACACCCAAAACCAAAATCTAAAACTATACAAAAATCATTTACATCATTTAAACAATTCTAACTTAGTTTCTTTATTTGAACCCAATCAACAACCACAACGTGCACCTAAATTGATACGATCACCATGTTCTAAAGTGTTTTCAATTTCATTTGAAAAAATATTCTGGATTGCATCTGTAAATACTCTGAAGGAGTGCTGCGTGTAGTGTGAGGCGGTGCGGATCAACTACCCCATAAAATACCCCACTATAACCCCATTCGTTTAATAGGTTCACGTGTCATCATTTTACCTAACTAAATAACTATAGTTAGAAGTGGTTTTATTACCCTTTTCAATTTACTACTCTATTTTTCTTTTACTAAATATATATAGCATTATGTATAACTTATTAAAATAAATAAATACACATAAAACACCTAAATATATTCAGTTTATACTATATAATCCTCCCTGCATCCTTTTAATTAACAAAGCGGGAAATTGAATACATGTTTAATAAATTTACAATCTCTATTAATTTACTATTTATTTTATAATTTAAAGTATAATTTCATCTTTATACAACATTAAATATCAAACCTAAAATATTATTTTTAGGTTGTTTATAAAACATCATGTCAAAGTTTATCTTCTTTGACTGGTGTTACCTGAACTAATAATTCATTCGACGAACTAAAATGACGAATCGTAATTACTTATATTTTAATGCATATACAAATGAATAGAAAATAGGAGAAATTGTAATTTTCTATTGTAACATATATTAATTATTTGTTTTGGACATTACTATGTTAAATTGAATATCCTTAGGTTAATGAAGATTTATTTAAATATATTTACACAAGTTAAATATTTTCTCGGGGTATGTAATGTGCTATATTTAGTAAAAAGAAAAGGTAGTAGATTGAAAAAATCGAAACTACTTATTTTACTTATATTTTATCTATTAAATATTGTTATATTTTTTTCCTAATCATATGTAGATGAAATGATGACACATGGACCAATTAAATGAATGGGGTGTAGGGTATTTTATTGGATAGGCGATCCGCACCGGATGTGAGGTTGTGAGCGAAGAAAATTTGAAATAACATTTTTTAGTAGCCAGTTGGTGGAGAATAGTGAAGAAGTGCTAAACAAAATGCAATAATAAACGACACTTTAACGAGTGAAATGACACTTTAACATGATAATTGAAGATTTATTATATTATTGTAGAATAGAGAAGAAGTGTTAAATAAATTATAAAATTAAAACGACACTTATATACTTTAACATGACAATAAGAGACCTATTATATTGTTTAATTAAAATATGTTATGCTAGAAGGGCTTTTCTACAGTAAGGCTTTCGCCCTGCCTGACAACATGCATCGCCCTAGCATAATTTAGTACTTAATTTTTTATTTTTCATTAAATATAAAAATACTAAGATGACCATTAAAAAATAAGACTCAATAAGAATAAATATAAAATATAAAGATTAATTTTATTATTAAAATTAACAGGCCCCTTGACCCAGCCCTGTGGCCCAATGTTCTGACCCATCCAGTTCGGCCAGCCCGACGACCCAATGGTCCGGACCATCCAGTCCAACCCGGTTCGGAAATAAAATTGGCCCAGTTGGATTGCCATATGGGCTTCTACTCCGGCCCATATTTTTATAAGCTCTCAATATTAAAGTAAAGTAAACAATTAA
>JAYMSP010004927.1:0-14905 GCA_036897095.1 Plantago elongata
AAATGCCCGTATCGATTCTAGATGCAAATCACCACCAATCTCTATTCAGAGAATATAGGGGCTGATTGGAGTAGCATTTAGCAACCACAGAGAATATAGGGGCTAATTGGAGTAGCATCCAAATGCCCGTATCGATTCTAGATGCAAATCACCACCAACATCCACAGAGAATATAGGGGCTAATTGGAGTAGTATCCAAATGCCCGTATCGATTCTAGATGCAAATCACCACCAATCTCTATTCAGAGAATATAGGGGCTGATTGGAGTAGCATCCAAATGCCCGTTTGGATGCTACTCGGGGATTTTGTGTTTGTTATGGCATTTCGGGGAATCGAACCCGTGACCTCGTGGTTACAGGTGTTCTCAGCTTGCCACTCGGCTACAAAACAACTTTAAAGTTTGTTTCTAAGTAATATGAAATGATAAATTAAATAAATAATGATAAAATTAATTCGGTTAGTGGTATTAAAGTATGATATAGATTAAATGGATAGAGTAGAAGTATGATGGGTGGTATGTTTGTAAGTAAATAAGTTCTAAGAGGGTATATTAATATAATTTTGTCATTTGATAACGAAGCATAGCTCAGTTGATAATTCGTTTCACCTCCAACCAATAGGTTGGGTTCGAGTCACCTTTGCCTTTCAAAATAAATAAATAAATATAATTTTGTCATTCTATACTACTTTATATAAGGAAAACAGCTATTTAACAGAGGAAAAAGGAGTATCTTATAGGATGCCATATGCTGATTACTTCAGTTATAAAAAAGATCCCTGTAAATCAAAACTTCAAGTAATCTTTATAGATATGAGAGCAATCTGCATCCGTACAATGCCCAAATACTCTTGCCTCATTTCTGAAGGAGGCAGCAGCTTGATAAGTTATTTAACTCCCTTTTAAGACTGTGTTAACTATTTATAATTCTTCTATTACTGCAATATTTCGTGATATGTGTAACTAATTTACTCCAAGATTTCCTACCTTTACTTTCTCCAGCCGAAGATTTATAAATTTCCACCAATCTGGAAAAGATTCTTCCTTGGACTGCAACGGTTCAATTCAACTTATTTATACAGACCAAAATGTACTTCTAGCTTTCGTTACACCCTTCCCCCACCCTTGAGAAGTTAAAATACAAAATAGAAGCTTGCAATTTTAAGAAGCAATTGATTTATTTTTTTTACGGAGAGGAGATGATGATAGTTTTCTGTTTTAAGGAAGTAATTAACTCACAAGATGACAGTTACCAGCTTAAAATGGAAGTCTCAAAGAGCAAATTGGAAGCATGATAAACATTCCTTAATGCATCAAGATATACTGAATACTTCGAAGATAATTTGACCTAATTCTGCATTTCCCTTAGCCTGATGCCTAAAGGAGGGTGTATGCAAATTACACAAACTAATGCATGTCATCATAAAGAACAAAACGATGAGTTTTACCAAAAAGAAGGGGGGAAGGGGGATTGAAAGGAAAGAGAGAGAAAATCAAAATAAAATTTCATTTGCAAACATACTATTCACAAATTCCCCAAAGGTTCCATCAAAATGATTTAAAAAATCTTGCTAAGACAGAATCGGGTGAGTAATCAACAGAAGTTGCAGAGAAACAATGTGGCCAAGAAACTACAAAACTGTCAGTGGATCCAGTGTAGACAATAATTTTATACCATCTTCAGTTATGAGATGAAACTGATAGCATAAAATTTAGAGCATTAAGAAGCAAAAGTATCTTATCAAGTATCTCATCACTCCTATCTACTTCTACATTCAATAGACTTTAGAACGTTGTCAATCCTAATATAAGTGTGCACAAGCCTTCAAAGTTTTTCAAAGAATCTGGTAAGGGTATATTAAGTTAAAAGTCAAACATATCAAGGATTCAGCCTAGTAAAAATCTAGTATATGCCATAATACAATATACCTTTTCTGTGTAATATTTGAAGGCCACTTTCTTTTGTCCAGCTTCATATATGTTGCATTGCGAGTATATCTGCACGAAAGAGTATAATTATCACCATCTATTAAGAAAGCGCAATTTTATATATCAAAAAACAAAAAGGATGCATACCATGGACTCAACACTTGCACAAACAGCATATATTCCCCAGTCCCTGGTGTAATTATTATACAAGTGTACTCTTCCAAATCTAACACGTGGATGTCTCTGCCGAGTCCCATTAAAGAAACAATGGTGAATAGTAATACGGATGCATCTATCACCTGTATGTGAAGGATCAGCTCCAATGAGCATTGTTTTGTCATGATTCGAAAATTGACAACTGCATGCAACAGGGAAGAGGTCAAGCGCTTTGAAACATAATGGGATATTTATCTTTCTGCAACATTCAAGGTACCATTACAAAAATCATTTATCTACCACACCTCAGAATACAGTTAACCTGCCAATATAAGGTAAATCGTATAAATCCTACATTCAGGGACATGGAAAATGTATCTATGTAATTTGAAAGAAAGTTAGTGACTGACCGAGAAATGGTAATATCGGTGCTCTGCCGCGTGATATCAATAAGTCCATCATCATAATCACTGAGGCTACATCGATCAATCCAAATATGTCTAGAATTGGGTTTGATCTGAATTCCATCAACGTCATGTCCTCTACCTCCTTGAAATAGGAGGTTGCAAATAATAACATGTTCACATTCCTTCAATCTCAAACCTTTACCAGTGATCTCAACCCTTTGACCTCGGCCATCAACAGTCTTATAAGATGATACACTAAGATAAGATGAAAGCTCAATGGTCCCAGAAACCTCGAATATAATCCATAATGGTTCTTTTCTCCTACATCCATCACGCAGTGAACCCGGGCCATCATCTACAATATGTTGATGTCGAAAATAGTAAGTACAGTACGGTCTTATACTTTGAGACAGACAGCAGCTATATCCTAAACAGTATTAGAATGCGTTTATACTAAGCAGTAAGATTTGTCTGCGTGTATAGCTGCTATATAATAAGAACATCAATCAATCAATCCGTCTCTCAGGTCTCTATTCCAAACAAGACAGACTTTGTTTGTGAAGAATGAATGAGTAGACGGAAATAATCACAAATTGACGAAAACAGAAATGCAGGGCAGTAGATTGAATGACAAAATTAGAAAGGAATCGAGAGAGAATTGAGACCAGCGAGAGTGGTGACGCAGAAAACGGCGCCGTGGACGCCACCAAGGGCAAAACGGCCAAAGCCCTCGGCTTGGGCAGCGAGAGCCCGCAAGTTATGATCGACATGTAAGTAGGGCAAGCGTAATTCCGGGTATGGATTTTGATTCGGGTTGGAATCCATTGAAATCTCCGAATTTGGGTTCTGCTGGTCAGTATCAGATGGAGGATGATGATGATGCCGTTTGGAGCTGTGATGATTTCCCATTTCCAACTAACTAATCTTATCTTTTCTTACCTTAAACTTAAACATATAAATTATTTAGGGGCATAACTAAGAATAGTATTGTACTAATAATACCACTTACTTTTTGACAATTAAATTAAATTTTAATTTAATTTTAACTTCGACTAATTATTAATAATATGGGTATGCAATGTCACATAATAACATAGTACAATATCATAATATAATAAAATATATCACTAAGATAAATTATTTTACACCCTTTACATTTCAAATTTAATAAAATATGCCCAAATAAACTCAAACTACTTTTATATTTATCACAATTTCATAAATTACCCATTCCATCTCACAAAAATTATCGCAGTCCGACGAAGATTGAACCATGAAAGATAGAGATGGATATCAATGAAGACACAAACTTACCATGGATTTTCGAAATCCATGGAAGCTTAGCCTCCATGATTTTCATCCATTAATCCATGGAGGCTCATGGATTTCGTCCACAGAACCTTCAAGCTTCCATGGACGAAGGCGAACCAGATCTGGAGGGCTTCCAGATGTTCCATGGACGATGGAAGCTTGAGCTTTTACGGAGTTCTGGTCACCGGAACATGAAGCAAAAAAAAAAAAATGTTGTAGAGCTGACTGGAGCTCCGGTCATCGGAGTGATCGTAGCTCCGGTATAAAGGTGGTGATGGTGTGTTGATGATGGAGGAGTTGGTGGTGGTGAAGAACAAAAAGATGTTAGGGTCTAATATGTAAAGTATATATTAAGGGGGTGTATCTTGTAATTTTGTATAATTTGTATTTCTAAAATTATGTGAATTATTTAATTTATTTATAATTATCTTTTAATGTTTAATTTTGCCACTTGTCGAGTTTTGTATAGTGTACTATTATTAGTACAGTGCGACGTAGTACTGAAATTAGCCAAGTCCAAATTACTTGGACATGGTTAATAGTAATACCGTCACATTATACTATCATTTAAGTTATTGGATCAATCCAAGATATAATCTCATCCCTTCATTTTTATCAACGCGACAAGGCATCGCATTGTCGTATAATCACGTCGCATAATATTTAAAAATATTATAATAACAAATTACATAACAATTCATATTTTTTTAATGATATATACCAAAAAACAATCTAAAATCAACCTTACATTTTCAAAATTCACAAAAACACCCAAAAACTTTATAAAATTTTTTAAGCTAGAGTACTGGTCAACTCCGACAACACATCACCAAAGCTCCAGTCAACTCCGGTGAAACATCACCGGAGCTCCGATGATGCGGGTAAAGCTCGACATGGAAGCTCTTTTCGAGCTTAACGAATCTGGAAGCTCGACGGACGGAGCTTCCATGTCGGCTGAGCTCGACGCTCGAGCTTAGTCCAACTTACATGGAAGCTTAAGCTTGAGCTTCCATGGAAGCTTGTCCCCTCAAAAAAAAAAATAAAAAGGTACCGGAGGTGTTCACGGATCTCCGGCGACCGGGACAGTAGTGATGGTGTAATTGAAGAATTGGGGGAGGAGATGGTGGTTGTGAATTTTGGAGAAGATAGAGTAATAGTTGGTTTAAGATGAAAATTGATTATTTGCAAGGGGTGTGTTTGCAAATTTATGTAATTATATTTCTTAAATTATTTAAATTGTTAACAAACTTATTTTAATCTTTAAATAATGACATGTGTCTAATTTTCAATGGTGTACTAATGATAGTACAGTGCAACGCGGTACTATATTTAGCCAAACCCAAATTAGTTAATGTCATGTCAATGATTAAGACTAATGGCATTCTTTTACCTTTTAATTTGAGAAAGTATTAGGAGAGACCACCTTAGAGAAAGATATAAAAGATTAATTATCATTAATTATACAATTACCCCTAATAAAAAGCTAGCTACTAAAGTAACCCAACCCAACAAAAAGCTATAAAGTGGGTCATTCTAAATAGGTTAAGATATACATTAATCTCACAAAAACTAAACACCTAAAAAGAAAATTCTCTCTCTAGAAAACTTCCTCTCGCCAGAAAACACTTGATTTCGTCGGAAAAAGTTTGAACTCGTCGGAAAAGGCTCAAATTCACCGGAAACAACTCAAAAACGGTCTATCTCACCGGAAATAACATCACAAAGGTATGAAAGTTGGATCTCGACCTAGTTTATGTGAAATCGGTGATTATTTTGATGAATTTAATCTCGTATTCTCTTTTTTTTTAAATCTCGAAATCTATTCAAATTGATTGAACCACGTTTGAAATCGATGAAATGAACTACATGAAGGTATGACAAAGTTGAATCATGTGAAGTCGATGTGTATTATGATGATGTTTATATTTAGATCTGGTATCTTAATCAATTGTTGTTTAGATTCAAAACATTCAAAACAGATATGAAAAACCGTGTACAACAACGATAAAATTTTCTTGATTATATATATAATATTTTATAATATTCTAGACTATATTGGTGATGTTAAATTAAACAGAGTATATAAATATATGCTCGAAAATTGTTGTTTCTACTACGGTTTTGTTATTTATGCATCGATCTACTCAAATTATGTTTGTATGTAAGTTTCAACAATGTTTTCATTCAAATTGTTAAGGGGACCCCTTTTAGATTTCGTAATTACAGATGAGTACCAGTTATTGTAACAATAACGTGTCAATCATGTTAGTGCAAACTTAATTACATCTAGGTCCACGAATTTGACTTTTGGCGATTTAAAGGATGGAAAACCCTTTTATATCCCTGTTGAATTATCATCTTTTGAAAATAGCCAAATAGTCTATTTACACCTCAAGTCCTTAGATAAAATAGATTTTTCTAACGGCAAACCCCTCAGCTTTCTGATTTTTAGAATACAACCCTTTAAAATTTTAAGAGTTCAATTAAGTCCTTGAAACATTTTCAATTTCATAATTAGGTCTATCAAATTCTCAATTGCAAGGGTTTTCAGTTTCCTTAATTTTCATTAGAGTCCCTGCAACAATGAATAAGATAGATTGGAGAAGAAGAGACGTAGAAGAAGCCGGAGAAGAAGGTTGAGGAAGAGAAGAAACCGGAGAAGAAGGTCGGGGAAGAGAAGAAACCGAAGAAGAAGAAGTAGGGAGAAGAATACCGTTTCAAATTTGGGAAGAAGGCCGGAGAAAAAGATGTCGGATTAAAGAAGAAGAGTGAAGCCGGAGAAATAGAACAGATCGGACCGCCGGAGAAGAAGGCCGGGTCGAAGAAGAAGATCAAAGAAGAAGCCGGAGAGATAGAACATAGTTGAGAAGATGCTAGATCGGAGGCCAGAGAAGAAGAAGAACAGAGAAGAAGACATATAACACAGATCGGAGAAGACAACGATACAATTGATCGGGCAAGAAAGAAGAAGAAGAAACGTTGATTAATTTCTGAAAATTGGATAAGGGATGTTTGGTTTGTGTTGGTCAGAATAACGGCAAAGGTAAAGACCAGGGGGTTGAATAATATTTACAAACTTTTGTCGATAAACTGTCTTTTTCAGAAACCTCAGGGGTTTCTGATACTTAGATTCAGAGAGAGGAAGACTTTAAGCGATAAGTAAACGTTAATGTGCTTTGCAGTAATAACGTGTGTGTGTGTGTGTTGCTAGAATGTAAATGCAGTAAGTAAATAACACAATAACTTATAGTGGTTTCTGAAGGTGGCGTAATCCTCCAACCAGTCCACTTCGGGCTTTCTGAGACCTATAATTCATTAGAACAGATAATTGAGTTCTCCTTACAATATATCATATTCTAAGATCCTTACAAACAAATGTTCCCAACCAAATGTTCCCCTTAAGTTATTTCCTAGCTTCCAAAGCCAACTCTTCTTGTACTCAAGATAACCTTGGAGCTTTCCTTGATTTTCCAAATTAAGTACTTCATGTACTCCACGCCTTGATGGTGTTGGTTATATGATTGATTGTCAGGCTTCTCTTTAAATAACTTTTAAGCTATTTATCCAGAGAGCTGGAAATACACTACTTAATAAACTCGTTTAGTATATGGTAGGAATCTGCTTTATGATCCAAGTGTTGATAGTTGTTGTGGAGAATGAACTTCAAAAAGGGTATCTGAGTGTTCAACTCTTTCACAGATAATCAAACTCTTGTTAAGGTTCAGGACACTTAGAACTACTAGTAATTCTTCGAGCTATTTGTCACAACTGTAAGCTTGGAGAATTGTAGTAAGAAAGCTTGAGAGAATACTTGCTTGATATGAAAGTATAAGCATAGTTTGTGTGGTGTATTTCTCAGCTTCTAAGTGTTGATATTTATAGATGAATTTGAGAGTCGTTCGAATAATATCCGTTAGAGGTTCTCAGAATTCAATCCGTTGATATCTCGAAATAAGTACTCAGAAGTCACTATCTCGTTTTTCAGAAAGGGCTTGCTGGAGCGACTTTTCAGTCAGTGTAATTAATACACTACTATTTCTTTGTCATGTAGTCTCAACGGACACATGTGTCTTTCTGAAAGCTAGCATGCTCCTTGACTCAAATATGACATATCTTCAGAGAGGTGTAACGTGCCAAATGCACTATTAAGCTGCTTTCTGAACATAGTCTTTCTGAGGAGACTTATCATTTATGTCTTCATTAAACTCGTGCAATATTCAGTCTTCAAATCTTCGATTAAACTCCATTGCTTGGATCCTTCTTAATGGCCTTCTTCGAAACATAAAAATTACATTCAAAGACCTAAACAATCATATACATGTTTAACTAGACTAACATACTAAGTGATTTTCTCTTTACAATGTTCAAGTGAACCTAGAGTACTAGTCACCTTTCTGTACTAAGGATAAGTTACATGGTGATTGATCAAAAACACTAAAAAATATTCCTAACAAATTTCCCCCTTTTTGATCAGTCACCCATGACTATCTTAAAGTCCTACTACAAACATGGAAGTGAAAACAATCCACCACTTAATCATTTCAAAAGATATTCAATCAGATAAATTAAGTGTAGAAAGTAAACATCAACCAAATCACAAGAAGTGATATTTGCTGACAAGTTATCTTCTTATAGATGATTTCTGAGAGTATGATCTACAGATAGACATTACAACTTATAAGATAACTTTCACAAATGTATTACAAAATAAATACAGTCAGCAACATTACAAAATACAAAGTAAATTAGGACAACAAGAGAGTCCAAGCTCCAAGTAAACATCCTAATGAACTAGTCTTCAAAAATAACTTAGGTTCAGAAACCTTAAGTTCTTCAGCATCTTCATCAATTGGGATCTACCTTCCTGCAGTCTTCAACATATTCATATAGTAACCTTCTGACAGAGAACTATGTCTTTCTGGCTAAATCACAAATTTCTTTGTAAGCTCTGTCTGGGTCTTCATGTTTTTCCAGATAGTCTTTCTTAGACTTCACAAAGTTCTTGACACACAAGTACTTTCCCCACACCCAAGCATGATTGATATTCATCAAATATAACTCATAATACTTGTAAAATTCTTCACAGTATGCAATGTCATCCTGGTATTGTTCACTTGTCATGTAAAATGACTCATAGGTTTGAACACCTAGCTTGTTTTGTTTGCTAAGAGTACCATCTAGCTTTCTAGTCTTGTGCACATCATTTGACTTTTGATAAGGACATATTTCATCCAATGGATTCTTCATAGCCTCAGTCCTTATGTGAACCTCAAAATTAAGCCACTTATGAGTATTCTTAGGATTAAGCAGAGTTGGCTTATTGGTTCTCCATGCCATCATTTGCATATAGATAGAATCTGGAAACTTCTTGTTTACTAGTAAATGTTGTAGCTCAAGAATCTAGTATCCATTCTAGACATGTATGCATCCGTAGGAAGATTGGCTGTCATTAGTCTTGACATACTCAATCTGAGTGGCAACTGGCCTTTCTTCTTGTTCTTCTTCTTGAACTCTACCAAATTGCATGTTCCTACTTATTCTTCTATTTAGACCTTTCTCCAGTTCTACTTGCTTTTTGGGGTTATTGACGGAAGTCCCACCTTGAGTAGACTTGGTTATTCCAGAAGGAGTTCTTCTACTTTCAGCCAAAGGAGCTTCAGAAAGGCTTTCCACTCTTCTTCTCTTTCTGCTGACTTTCTGAGAAAATGACTCAGAAGGTCTGTCTGATGAAGCCTTAGCATCTTGCCCATTATCATCAGTCACCAGCGTCCAACTCTCCAGCCGTGACTTCGATATCTTTCTTCAATTTGAGCTTTTCATCAAGAAGTGCTCTCTCCTTGACATTGTCTGCCTCAATCTTCAGTAATTGTGCTTCTTTGGCTTCAATCAATGATTTGTACACTTAATTGAGCTTAGTCTCATCTTCCAACAGCTTTATGAGTCTTGAGGCTCTATCTTCAACAACCTTCAGATCTTCAGAGGGATCGGTTTGTTGTTCTTGTTGTCGATCCTGTTGGGATTGACTATCTTGTTATGCTGGAGGTGGTGATTGATTTGATGTAGGTGGATACCACTGAGTATAGAATTCAGCAGTTGGAGTATCCTGTCCGATTTCTCCTTGTCCCATTCAACCTGTCCCTGGTGGACCATCATCATTGTCATTTGGGTGATCACTATCATCACCTTCACCTCTTTCTGAATGTTCCTCAGAGAAATCTTCTGCTTCATTTTCATCATGTTCTTCCTCTTCATCGGACACCAAGTTTATAATTTCAGGAAAAGTGATCCGCCGCCCGTTAACTTCCTCCTGCTCAGAAGGGTATACTTTGAGCGTCTGGGGCTTGGATTCAATGTCATTTCCTACTTGGTCACTTCATCAGCTTCAATGAAGGCGTTCATCAGCTTCTCTCCAAGACAATATTCAAAGTCTTCATCCATCATTTGGTGAAAGGAGAACTCTTGGAAAGAACCATGAATATAGTTCTCCTTATCAAAAGCTCGCGCTCTCCTTTATGGATTGTCGATCACCTTGGCAAGCTCCGTAAGATTAGCTTTTCTGAGCTTTTGTCATTGCTTGAAGCATTTCACATGTCGATTCAAGGTGATTGTCTGAAAGATTTTTATTCAGATCGAGTGAAGCTTCCACATCGATAATTGGTACATCTTGAGCCTGAAAGAAATGGATTCAAATTAGTTTTATTCAAAACAATTTGCAGTTATCTGAGCTTAAGAGAAGTCTAAGTTTTTGAGCATACCTGTGTGTCAACACTAGGCTCATCTACTTGTTCTTCTTAAGCAACTGGGCTTCAGATACTGGGTCCAGAGGAGTGACAGAGTCCTCTTGTTCCATTCTTTCTTCTCGAACCTGAGAACAAAAATCAAACTTAGAGATTGATAGAAAGATGTGAAAAATAAGACGTTATGAGAATCCACTTACTTCTAAGATAGGAAGCTCATAGTCTTGTTTTTCAGAAACCTGAGTGGCTTCTTGCACCCTTTCTGGAGACTTGGCTATGACTGGCTGGTCTATCCTTAGGTGCTGCGGAGATTTCCATAGTTTCCTCAGTGACCTTTCTTCAGTAGAAACCTATTCCAGAGTCCTCTGGTTCAGAGGAGTGCCTGTTCAGAGACTCTTGGAATTAGAATATAGGTTCAGGACAATTAGAACTACTAGATATTCTTCGAGCTTTATAGTCGTAATTTTGAACTTGAAGAATGTACTAAGAATGCTTGAGAGAATACTTGCTTGATATGAATGTATGATCGTAGTTCGTTTGTGTATTTCTCAGTTTCTAAGTGGTGATATTTATAGATGAATTTGAGAGTGTTTGAATAGTATCCGTTAGACCTTCTCAGAAGTCAATCCGTTGATATCTTGAAATAAATATTCAGAAGTCCCTTTCTCATTTTTCATAGAGGACTAGCTTGATCGACTTTTTAGTCGGTGTAATTAATACACTGTTACTATTTCTTGTCATGTAGTCTCAACAGACACATGAGGATTTCTGAAAGCTAACATGCTCCTTGACTCAATGATGTCATATATTCCGAGACATGTAACGTGCCAAATGCACTATACAATATGCTTTCTGAACATAGTCTATCTAAGGAGACTAACCCTTATATCTTCATCAAACTTGTGCAATCTTCAGTCTTTAAATCTTCGATTAAACTCCATTGTTGGGATCCTTCTTCATGGTTTTCTCAAAATATAGTTACATTCAGAGACCTAACAATCCTATTACAAGTTTAACTAGACTAACATACTAAGTGGTTTCCTCTTTTACAATGTTCAAGTGAACTAAGAGTACTAGTCACCTTTCTATACTAAAGATAAGTTACATGGTGATTGATCAAAAATACTAACAGATATTCCTAAAAAATATGTGAAGTCGTCATGCATCAGCTCATAGTGGAAATAATCCTCCACTGGAAACATTTCATGGATGTAGTTTTCCAGATCGAAGGCTCTGGCACTTCTCTCTTGATGATCAATCACTTTGGCTAGCTCCGACAGATATGTTTTTCTGACCTTTTGCCATTGTCTGAAGCACTTGGCATGCCTCTTCATTGTGATTGTCTGGAAAACTTTCTTCAGATCTAGTGGGGCTTGCATCGATCACTGGTAACACTTGAGCATGAAAGAAGGTTTTTAAGTTAGTTTTATTCAAACTCACTTGTGGTTATCTGAGAATTAGAGAAGTCTATGTTTCTGAGCATACTTGTGTATCCACACAAGGCTCATCAACTTGGACTTCTAGAGCAATAGGTGCTTCAGATACCATGGTAAGAGGAATGGCTGCATCCTCTTCAACCGTTCTTTCTGCTTGAGCCTGAGAATTAAAATCAAACTGTTAGAAATATTCTACAGAAAGGTGTTTACAAGAAAAGTATTTCTGAGATTTTCACTTACTTCCAAGTTAGGAAGTTCAGAATCTATTGTTTCAGAAGCCGGTGCGGTCTCTGGTAACCTTTCTGGAGACTTGGTCATTTCGACTGTGTCTATTTCCATAGGTGTTGTGGAGGTTTCCAGGTTTTCCTTAGCAACCTTTTCTTCAGAATGAACCTATTCGAAGAAACAAAATGTTTGATTAAGCAATGTCGAATTGTACAAGATATTCATAAGAACAATGTTCCTGTTTTACATACCTCCACTACGGAAGGCTCAGAGACAATTTCCTTAGAAGGCTTTTCAACCTCTAGAATCTCTTGAACTTGTGGTGTTTCCACCACTTCAACTGCTTTTTCAATTGCATCATGTATAGAGACATTGAAGTTAAAAATACGAGAATTTGATTAATGTTCAACATTGTTTCTTTTTAGAGACAATTGACTACCTGCTGCACAGGCTCGTTTTCTTGTATGGTTGAGGTTGAAGGAACCTCTTCTTCAATTAGAGAGGTGGGTGCAGTGTCTTCCCCCTGCTCTGTGGTCTCCATGAAAGCCTGTAACAAAGGAAGTTTATGAGTAACTAGTTTCACATTTATTCAAATGTTTAACAAGTTAAATATATACAACTCTTGTTACCTGTGTATCTTCAGGCATTGTGGCTTCCATTTCATGGCTTGAAGATTTTGGAACTTCGGGCCGTTCCTCTACTTGGACATTCTGAGTTCCCGTCTCAGATGTTTGAGGAACCTGCTCAGGTGCAGGAATTTCTTTAGCAATCAAGTCTGTTGGCAACTTGAATGTGGAAGCAATGTCAGTATCTTCCATCATTCTGTCATCCACCGCCAAGCCTTCATCTGCCTGTTGGGGTGTGACATCTTCTACCGTCCTCTCTAGGATTGCATCCTCTGCAACCTTAGCTTTCTGAGGCAGTGAAGCTGAGCTAGCTCCACCATGTGTTTCCATCCAAGATGTCTTAAGTACCATCTGCAGTGGCACATCATCATCTGAATCCATTTCAAAATATGGGACAGACTCATCGATCTGGTAGAGCTCATTCACGAACAATTCTGGCATTTGCCAATGCTCAAGGATCTCCTATCTAAATTGGAGTCCTTCACTGGAAGGGGTCTCGGGGCTTCCATATCTTGTGTTGCCCTTTCTGGTTAAGGAGTGTCATATATGACAATCTGAGTCCTCTTCCTTGACCTTGGTTTATTGGTCCTTGGTTTCTTTGCAATGTGGACCTCAACCTGTATCTCTCTAGATACACCTTCTCCCTGAGCAACCAACTCATCTTTGGCAACCTTCTTCAAGGCTTCCTCATGAGCATGTCGATACATTGTGTTGGTTACTTGGATGTCTAGTTGCTCTCTGAGAGCAATTCCACATTTCTCCAAAATGTAGCAAATTTTAAGACCATAGTGCATATTTGACTTGGTGTCGGCACGACCTTTGACAATTTTCGGCTCAAACTCATTGACCCTATTAACAAACTTCATGAAGAGATACTTCCCCCAATTGAAGAGGTCATCTCTATCATTCAGCTCCTTCTGGAGAATGGCCATTACCATCCACCTCTCCAGGCTTATCAGGTCAATCCCACCCTTGTTTCAATCCAAGCGTCTGTGAAGGATGCTGGCAAGCACATTCCAGTGCTCAAACATGTGTCTTTTTCTGATGTCTCCCAATATGAAAGAAGAGGGGAAGTCCTCAATCTTTTCATTTGTTGCTTCTTCATATAGCACTCTGACTGCAGAATTCATAGCCTTGTCTTTTGTGTTAATCTCCTATGTCATCCCACGGTTTTTGAGACGGAAGATCTTGCAGAATGCATCACAATCAAGATGTATTTCTACATCTTGAACCATAGATTTAATGGACATCTCTTCGACATTGTTCACTATCTTGGTGTAGACTTGGGAATAGTTGTAAAACTCTAAGACATCAACTGGAGATAGTCGAGTAGGGGCGGCACAAATGAATTTCTTGATGTGTGCCTTGGATAGCATCTTCACAACCATGTTCCTGTCAGGAGTGGAGGAGATAGTCACGTTCAAGTATTTCTCCACCATGTGTGCTCCCCAATTCATTATGAGGTTTGTAGTCCAATCCTCTGGGTTTAAATTACCCAAAAAGAGTTTGTTCAACACTTGCAAAACCCTCCCTCCTTGCTTTTCAGCAGAAGAAGCGGTTGCAGCTGAGTTCTTGGATAAGGTCTTTCTGGGTGCCATTTCTTATATAGAGTTTCTCGGTAGGATTAGAGAAGAAGTACTTGAGTTCTAGAGGATGTTAGTCTATCTTTTCAGAAGACTAAGCAGAATTCAGAAGATTAGCAGAATGATTTGCAGAAAACTTAGAGAGTTTTTGCTATTTTGATGCAAGATAAAATTTCGGATTTGGTAAAAGTGTTTGTCTCTTACTAGAATCCTTTATATATAGCAAGGTAAAATTACACAGATACATCATACATACATAAATTCATATATGTATCTGTGTACATTGCATCGGCGTGGTATACGTTTCTACTTTGCATTAAATGTATCATGGGCCATGACTATTTTCGCAATAGGCATTACTTGACGAGAATTAATCTCACCTGTTGAGATTAAAACATTTATTCATCAAGGGCTCTTGTTCAATATCTTGTGTTGGTCCAAATAACGACAAAGGAAAAGACAAGAGGGGGGGGGGGGGGGAGAAGTCTTTTCAACC
>JAYMSP010004928.1:0-14903 GCA_036897095.1 Plantago elongata
TATAATTATATTAAAACTCCTTAATGTAGTACTTAAAATTATTGAATTATAATTCCTTATTATATTTAACTATACATACTTGTATGTGTGTGTGTGTGTGTGTGAGTGAGATTGATGAATAAGAAGAGGTAGGGAAAATAGTTCTTTCATAATATCATCACCATGTAAGTCTCCAATAAGTATTGGTCATGTCTCTCCTCTCTCCCTCGATGAATTTTGTGAAGAAAAAATAATTTTCGTATAACTTGACAACACATCGCAGTTTGAGGAAAACAGAGTTTTCTGGAGATTCAGCCGTTGGATCGTCACGAAATTTTGACAGTAGCAAGATTACTCGTGAAACTACAATATGGACGGTGGAGATCGGAATCAAATCAGGTTTAATAGGTCAAAATGTGTTCTCCTTTAAGCAACATATTGCTGAAAATTATGATCCCATCTCATATGATATATTTGCCAGGTAATCTCTCATATTTTCCCTCAATGCGATTGTCCTTGCCTACATCTCTTTTTCTATATTTTCTACCCTTTATCTTCCGCTACAGAACTCCCATATACATAATCTCACGTTCGATATATTCACGGATATACAGAACCTCACGTTCGTATACCTCTTTTGAGTTCTCCTCTGATCAAACAGTCCATTGTTGTCGATCCCTTCCCGTGCTCGAACAGTTTTCTTTAATCTGTCGAACTTCTCATCTGATCGAACAACCTACTGTTGTCGATCCCCTTCTGTGTTCAAACAGTTTTCTTCAGTCTGTCGAACTTTCTTCTATCCTCCTGCAATTGCCCGCAATCGTTGTTCTCTTATCCAATGATCGCCCTAGCCTGTTCGCTTTTCATCGACCGCCTCTGCAATTGCTCGCAATCATCGATCGCGCTGTTGTCCGACGGACAATCCTACAGTCAGGTCTTCTTCTTTTGATTACGCAGTGGATTTCTCTTCTTCTTCTTCTTATGCAGTTGAGCTGTTTCTTCTCCTGCAGTCTACTGCATTTTCGCCACGTGTCAGCGATTTCCTCGAGCAACTGTCTCCGCCTTGTTCTGAGATCAGATTAAACTCCCGAAGTCGCACGTCCTGATCAAAAGGGTTCTCCTCATCCCATATCAACCTGATGTGCCACCATGTCATCCCACACAGCTTCCTAGTCCGAAGCTCCTTTTGTGGTTAGAGTCCGAGAGGTTTTTGTTCCATCTCCAATTATTCGAGCTAGCTGTCTGAAGCTCTTGCTCCACTGTATCTTGGACTATTGTGATCACATGTTGACCCCTCTCATACTACTCATGACTATCTCTAAGTGATCATTTATTGATCCTTCTTTTTCCACCTCTGTGTGGTCTTATATTCCTCTCCTATTTTGGATGTCTCTCTATGTCTGCTCTGGGTGAACTTCTTCCACCTGACTTTTGCAGACTCGAGCACCTCACTGGAGTAGGGTACACTATTTGGGTCCTCGTTGCGCATAACCAACTGCCCATGGTATCGTCCATCGTTCGGTCATATCTTTTGCCTTGTCTGCTCTCGTACAACATCAACGTAGAACGTCATTGATGAAATCTGCTGATTCTTACCTATGAGTCGATTTTTCACCAAAGGACTTTCACAAGTATTGATTAACGTTTTTTCAGGACATTCTCAACGTTCATCAAACTCATCGTTTCGACTGAGGGGGAGTATTAAAAGTATAATTAGATTAGAACTCCTTAATGTTAATATTTAGAAGTATTATTTATGATTCCTTATTATATTTAGCTATACATACTTTTGTATATATATATATATATATATGAGATTGATGAATAAAAAGATGTAGAAAAAATAGTTCTTTTAAAAATATGATAAAAATAAATGTTTGTCAAATGTATATGAAATAAAAAAACGGATATCTATAAATGTCTGCATATTTATCGAATTCGCTCCCAATGTATACAAAAAGTTGTATTCGTCATCCGAATCGGTAGTCAATTGATTGGATCGACTCAACCCGCGGTAAATCGGATTAACCAATACGGATTGTCGAATTATGTCAGCCTAAATTTTTGACACCAGTACTAACTTTTTCAAACCCAGCATTGTACATGCATTGCAACGTAGTGCTACATTTAATTTGCGTGCAAATTATTATGCCAGGGTAGTTGAGATGAAGTAGAAGCATTAAATTAACTAGCTCTATGAGTTAATGCCAACCGTTTTCACCTACAAGATAATAACTACTCAATATCACACATTAAATAATAGTCTTACTAGTTACTCACTTGCTCTACAACTCATTCAAGTTCATGCAATAAACCTCTAATTGTTAGGTTGATGATCAAAGGAGCAGTTTTCTCGGCTTGCAATTTTGCAGCCTTTGAGAGACGTAGCGGCAAATGCCGCCTTGTTAATTGTCGGGATGTGTCTACTGGTTGTTTCGGTTTCTTGAGGGCTGGCCGAGTAATGTGTGTAGCCGCAGAGGATCCGAAGAAGCTGCTGATGCGGGATGAGGTGAGCCTGGCTGACCGGCTTCGGCTAGGTAGGTTGACGGAGGATGGGTTGTCTTACAAGGAAAAGTTCATTGTGAGGTGCCATGAAGTTGGTGCTAACAAAACTGCCACTATCGAGACCATTGCTAATCTCTTGCAGGTATGTATACTTTTTACTCGTACAAATACAGTCTCAAGATAATTAGACGGGCATAAATTATTAATAAAATATTTAATATTATTAAAATCTATATCATACATATCGTGTATTAGAGAAAAGTCAATTCATTAACATCGACTCGTATATTAAATTCTACATTAATGTTAGTCCCTTCTAAGACTTTGTAAAGTTATGATGTCGTAAATCTTGAATTTGTATGTTATGAATATGCGTCCGTCCGACAATGATAAGCAGGAGGTGGGTTGCAACCACGCGCAAAGCCTTGGGTTCTCAACAGATGGATTCTCAACGACACACAATATGCGAAAATTGAACCTTATATGGGTCACTGCTCGTATGCACATCGAGATGTATATCTATCCTACCTGGTACACACCCATTTTCGATTTCAAAACTGAATCACATGATATGCCATTTGTTCCTTTGTGCTATACACATACTCTCATATATATTCATCATATAATATGCACAGGGGCCGTGTGATCGAGATCGAGACATGGGCTCAAACTGACGGTAGGAATGGCATGAGACGCGACTGGATTATCAAAGATACTGCTATTTCCGAGATCATTGGAAGGGCTACAAGGTGATCTCGATCAGCTTGTTTCTAACCAGTAATCACATTTTGTTGCAAGTCTTTAGAGTTACTCATCACTTGGATTGCTGCAGTAAGTGGGTGATGATGAATCAAGAAACTAGGCGCCTGCAGAAAGTCACTGATGATGTCCGCCAAGAGATTCTCCTTTACTGCCCAAAAACACTGCGGTAACTCCTGTGAAACTGGTGTTATATGTGCGTCCAATACTCACTTGACTTGACCATATTTGTACCTGCTAATCTTCTGCAGATTGGCATTTCCTCAAGAGAATAATGCTAGCTTGAAGAAAATAGCCAAACTAGATGACCCTGCTATATATTCCAGAATCGGACTTGTGGTATGCTAAACTTGCTTCATTCTGGAAATGAATTTCTAGTTTCTCATTTATCAATCCACACATCCACATCAATGCTACAGATCTAACAGCATATGTTTCCCTTCGCAGCCTAGACGAGCTGATTTGGATATGAACCAGCATGTAAATAATGTGGCTTACATAGGTTGGGTCTTAGAGGTTGGTTTCCCAGTTTACCTGATACATCTGTTGAAATGGGTGATGCATAGATGATTACATATGTGACTTGTCTATCATCTATGCCTTATTATTATAACCCGAACTTCTTGATGTATCCTTTAGCCACTAATAACAAATCAACCCTCTAAACAGAGTATGCCTCAGGACACCATTGACAGTCACGAACTGGAGACTATTACTCTAGACTACAGGCGCGAATGCCAGCAAGATGATGTTGTGGATTCCCTTACGTCTCCTGAACCAGTCATGGGCAACACGCTCAAGGATAATAATGGCTGTCCTGGGATTATAGATGAAAATGTATGCCTTCAGTTTCTCCATCTGCTGAGATTAGGAAATGATGGTTCTGAAATAAACAGAGGTCGGACTAAGTGGCGAAAGAAACAAGCTCATGACACCAACTGCAGTTTCTAAGAGTGCAGAATCATTGTCGACCTACCACGTACCAACTTTTCCTCCACTGTTTCAATATTCCGTCTCCGGGTTGTAAGCTCAGGAAAAGGAAAAAAAATAGTGTAGACCCTTTGACCTGGGCCTTCATGTAGTAATCATAATCTCATAATTTTGCTCAAGTGGAATGTAATGATACAACGATTCATAACAAAAGGGATCTATCGGTTTAGATATTAATATTTGCCAAAAGGTTCCATTTTCGAAATGCTCAACAGATGTAAATACTGGCTTCTGTCTGATAGCATACAACATGTTTTATAATAGACTAGCAAATTACCATTGCACTCAAGTTCTAATGTACCACATCAACCCTCTAGAGACCCATAGAACAGTCTAATTATACAGATCCTTATGTTTCCATCCAACGGTGAAACCCCATACCATCGCTCATTAGCTTCCCAAAAGCACATAAAGGCAAGTCATATCCTGTCATAAAAGGTGAGTAAGAAACATTAGTCCCAAAATAATGTATATTGAAATTAAAACACACGAATCTATCAATGAAGATATGTAAATAGAAGATGGTTCTTGTATCTCCAGAAGTTATACCCCGGTCATTTTTTGCTCTGACTTGGTGATTTATTACACGTGCCGGGGGTAATTCACACGTCGGAAGTGCCTCGAGCATCGATAGTATCTCAAGCGCTTGACACATGTCATATCGTGATTCAATCTCGAAAATTATTTTGAAAGGAAAATCAAAAAAAGAAAGAGAAATTCAAAAAATACAATGTCATTGTGTTGAGTGGAGCGTGTGAGATACCCATGTGTGTGTAATTAATCACAAAATCGGAGAAAAAAATAACCTGAGTATATCTTCTAAACAAGTAAACATTATAAGGTATACAAAAAATACATAGTCATTGTACAGTATATAAAATGTACATGTTTCACTATACGGTATATTTTTAAAAATTTCCCCCCAACACTTGCATAGTTTCATGCCATTTGCACTCACTACAACCTTGAGAAGAGCAAGATTGGCAGCACAAGGAAAGTTAAATAATCTATCTAAACCCTAGCACACATGGACTCCGTTTGGTACAATTTTCTTATAAAATGTAATCAATCCATGTCCAGGATTCCTTTTTTGCACATGTGCACAATCACCCAGAAACATAATATATGCATGGACTAACACACATGCTTGTTTTTGTGTGTGTTGCAACTTGCAAGAAAGAGGTATGTAACTGTACCCAGCAAGACCCACACCGATACAGGGAGGGAGGAGGAACTGTACCTCAAGATACTCTTGTGGCTGGAAGGTAAACCCTAATGAGGTCCTTGGCAGTGGTCTTCTTTCTACAGGTAGGGCATTTGTGCTGTGCAGCTATGGCAGTTTTGATGCATGCTTTGCAAAAAATATGTCCACATTTTGTCGATGTCTCCTCAACTAGTGTACCCATGCAAACTGGACAGCTAAAAGAAGGCTCCTTGGGAGGAAGTGGGGTTCTGGAAGGCAATGCCACACTCTCCCTGCCGCTTTTCTGAAATCCATAACAATTCTATCAGTCCAAATAGAAACTTACCAGACCAATAGAATAAAAGAAAGCCATATCTATGTAAAACTAATATGCTCAGAAAAAAGTCATTAATAAGAAAAGGATATTGCATCAACATCAAATGAAGGTGAAGAAGTCATCAACCATAGTCAAGTGCCATACATATTGGGTTTCTAAATAGCTTTTCAGATGCTTAGCGCCATCAATGACTATGATAAGAACAGAGTTAAGTACATAATTCCAATCTACAAAATCACCCCCAGTATGCTTGATGGTTACCACAGTTTCAGCCAAACAATTAGGATCAAATTTTATGAACTAGCCTTCTAAAAAGAAATCTCCTTGGAACAGAATCGGACAATACACTAACTCAGTAGGCAAAAGGTTCTAAAAGAGCTGGAGAACCAATTTTATGTACCGAGTCGCAGGGAATAAAAGCCAGTACATATTAATCAAATGATTCTCCACATAAATCAATCAGATATATGAATATAATGAAAAATAGTATATAAAATACAGCAACTTGCATCCAGTCAAGTTTCGGACTGATGAATGAAATGATGTAAACTCTAATCCTCTCAATATATTCATGTACTGTATATCAATCCTCAAAATGAGGATATCCAGGCGTAAGGATATAGTGGAAATGAACAAGCTACCATTTAGAGCAGTACATAACATAATTATTATATGCCAGTAGGTAAACAATTTATTACCTTTGGATTGCTACTACCTTCCAGGTTTATATAAAGATCACAGTTTATTATTGTTTGATTTGGAGAAACCACCCTTCTTCGCTTCGCGCGAGATGCTCTCTCTTCTGCAACAGATATGAAGTATTAAAAACATAGGACAACAATATTTACCTACAACATGACACAGCAATAATATGTACATCTCTGGGACAGGGAATGCACACAGAAAAACTTAAGCAGTGAGCAGCACAGATACTTGCACTCCATTGGATGGTATTATATGTTAAATTCAGTTTGAGCAGAAATATTGTTAACAATCCTTCGAAATTATTTTAAGTATCTATGAAATATGAGAACAAATAAAACATAGCATTCTAAATATATTTACACAATTACTCAATATCCTATACTACATATATATATTCTCTCACAAGGTTTTCAACACCTGCACATTATGATATTATACTTTCTGTTTCATTACAAAGTACCAAAAAAAAAAAAAAAGTACCCATCTGATTTCATTTTTTCAATATATCATAATTAATCAAACAAGATCCAATCAAATGCAGATAAAACCAATTCAAACAGGCGTTAGCACCTTTCAATGTTAATTAACCAATAATGCTTTCCTATTATTATTTGTCAAAATAAGCTGATCTACAGTACACCAACATAGAGTCAACACAAAGTACGATGTATAGCACCAGATAAGAATTGACACATAAATAGAATTACCATTTTCTACATCAACCACAACAGGACGTCCTCGGTTCCTTCTCGGATTATTTTTAGCCTTCAAAGAGATGTAATAAAAATGAATATTATAACTAGACTTGGGTAAAGAGAGGAAACATAAAATGAACTGGTCGCATAAAAATAGTATAAGTGACAAGAGATATACTTCTGCAAATGCAGTCGGTGAAGAAATGATGACGACATCATCATCAAATGCATCTACATCAATAGGTGCAGGTACTGTAGCAACTCCCTCTTGAGTATCCAGTGATCTGTTTTGAGCAGATGTCCCCTCCTGTCCCAGGTATTCACATGCAGGATCAGCATTAAGATTAAGGTCAAGGTTTGGCTTCTTACCCCTAGCCCTCGAAGACCTCCTGACATACTCCACGCTGCTGCTCATGATGTAAAGGAGTACAATTGATCAAATGTTCCCTGAGAATAAACCATGGAAACAGAACCTGGCTCACATAACAGATATATCCATGATATAGAGTAGGTAAAAATATCAGGTAAGAGCATATGTCTAATATATTCTCCTAAGTAGTTCATTCTAAAGTAACGAGTGTATCATACTAAAAAGGGCGCATTAGTGTCCATTTATATACAGTTCAGATGTAGCCAAAAGTGACCAAAATGTTATGTTCATCCCATACAAGTACAACACACTCATTAGCCATTACCAATCCTAGGACTTCACCTATCTATTGGCATATACAGAAGTCCCAAATCAAACACCTCCATTGGATCAGCATAAAGTCTTAACTAATGTTAAGAAGTCTTTTCTTTTCTAATTCGACCTGATCATAATACCAACATTCTACTAATGGTAAACTGGATATTACAAAAGTAGTCAAAACTCAAAACGTTGCATATTTTGCCTAATAGCATTTCATCTACTACAATCTCTCCACACAGCCAGAACAAAAGACAGAAAAAAATCAGCTAAACCTAACACATTAAAGCTACTGGAGAAAACATTTGCACACAATAGCAACTTATCAACAAAACCGAAAAATTCATGTAAACCTGCTAACACATTGAAGCTACTGGAGAACACATTTGTACACAATAGCATTACATTGATTACAGTCTCTTCACACAGCCAAAAAAAAACACAATAAGAAACAATTCAAGTAAACCTAAGAAATTAAAGCTACTGGAGAAAACAATTGCACACAATAGCAATTCATCTACTACAATCTCTCCACATAGCCAAAACAAAAGACAAAGAAAAAAACTCATCTAAACCTAAGAAATTAAAGCTACTGGAGAAACTTGCTACAGTATCTAAGAAACAAAAACTGAAAAAGAGACCAATTCCATTATCTGTCACAGGAAAAGACCGAAAATAACTCCAATTTGATTAATTAGAAAACAGAATTGGTAACACCTAAGATCTGTGATCGAAAACTCAAAAACGACACCGTTTCAAGCCCTAAACACGATTCTCTTCTAGCTAACGAATACAAAGACAACAGAGCCAAAATTGAGGTGAATTGAACAAATCAATCAAATGCACCGCTACAAAACGGCATGTCCGATTAGAATCAAATACATAAATTGAGAAGAATTCAAACCTAGTTTTGTGCGATTGCAATCGAGTGGATATAGAAGTACATGTGTATGTATTTGTGCTTTTGTTGTTGAAATTGGAAATGGGAGGTTATGATTTGTAAGGAAGGGAAAGGGATACTTATAGGCGAAGGCGAAGTTAACATTATTTATTTTATTTTTCCCCACCCACTAAAAGGCAAATACGGGACTAGGACTACAAGTACCCTTTTGACTATTTCCTTTTTTTTTGAGTTCAAACTGTTCAATGTATTGAATTCGAATTGAATGTTTTTATATTTTTTTAAATAAACAATTAAAATAAATTGTAATTTTATACCAAACAGTTTATTAATTTTCAATAGAAAAGATAATCGGGCCTTTAAATATTCTTTGTTTTTATTTGATATAGAGTTTAAAAACTAAATTGTAGGAAAATATTAGTTGATTAATAGTAATTGCGTTAAAATTAAATTAAATGATATTTATAGAAAGGTTAAGATATTATAGAGTTTATAAATTAAGTTATTGAGAAGTGAGGTGTGAAATTATGAAGTGATAGTTTTGAATTTATTAAGGTTATTTGATTGGTTGTAATATTGTTATAATGATTGAAAAGGTAAAGAGAGAGAAATAGTAGGATATAAATAAAAGTATGACTGTAATTAGCAAAGGAAGAGTGAAAACTTGCAATTAAGACTATCTTTATTAGTTGTAATACACTCAGTCTCAAAATCTCTGTCACGTCAACATTCCACTCACTGCAACTCGGCACAATTAACTACTACAACAGTGAGGTCCAAAATCTATTTTATTTTAACATTTCTTTCAAACTTAATTATTCCCTTCATTTTCTTCTCTCATCTCATTTTAAATGTTATTCTTGAATTGTAAGGATGGGTCAGTAATCTAGTTTACATCAAGCGAGTTTTTATGTATTTTCTTTTTTACAGGTTTGTTTTTTCAAGACATGTATTTCTTTTCAGCAGAAGAAGTTGCAACCGAGTTCTTGGATGATGTCTTTCTGGGTGCCATCTCTTATATAGAGTTTTGAAGAAGGTAATCGATGTGAGTGTTTAGTGATCATACTTCGGAGAATAGCATATTAGGTTGGTTGTATCTTTTATGTGGGATTATTCTTGTTACGTTGTATGGTTGTCTAAGTATCAATAAAGGTTGTTGATTGGTCTCCGTGGACGTAGGCAATTGCTGAATCACGTTAAATCTTGTGTCTCTGACTTTGTGGTTTTGGTTCATTGTTTATTAGATTATTGTTTTATGTTATTGTTGCATATTCCTCATTGTTTGAATTTAACATATTTTTTTTAAGAATTTATTATACACTTCGTGTTTATATATTTCATTAGAGTTACAATTAATAGTAAATTAACTATTAATAATTTCATTCGGGAATGTCAAAAATGACTTGAAGATGAAGATGCAATATTATGCTTGGAGAGAAAGATTGCAAGACGATAAATATTAATAAACCTTTCGATTTCATTTAAAGTCTCCTACTTAATTTACATGTACAAAGAAGTCTACACACACACGATATTAACCTAACCTATAGTAGAATATTTAAAAGATGCTAAAATAATATTCTTTACATTTTGTAATATATATCTAGAGATACAATCTAGTGTAACATGGATTAGCTACTCTATTACTTCTTCACATCTCTTTACTTCATTCTCGTATATGCTTGGAAGGCGTACATGTGTGGACCACATACAATCGTTCGGTTTACTTGTGTTCTATTCTTTATTTTAATATTCTCACTCAATGTATAATCGTCCGGTTTTCCCGTATTTTATTCTTTATTTTAATACTCCCCCGTCTTGAACATAGATAAAATAAGTCATTGTACATCTTGAACAACAATATCCTGGATGAGTAAGCAAATTGAGTTGCCAATAGAGACATTGGAACATCATGGCACTTGATAGGAAGTTCAACACTTATGAATCATTGAAGATAACATACACCTTAATGATCAGAGGTGATGAATCTGTATAATTTATTATGAGAGATTTCAACTCACACATAAATATGTAAAGGTTTATCCTTTTGGTGATTGATTCTTCAAGATCTTCGAGGACTCGAAGGTAATGATTTCTCTTCTTGGAATTCCCCTCGAACCATTAGGAAACACATTTGAGGTAGGCAATAAAAAATTCATGGGCTATATGATTCTTTAGAAGTCATAACAAGACAATGTTTGTCAATAAACAATCTTCAATAAATTTCTTAGTGACTTTTATCCCAAGAATAAATTAAGACATAAGACTAATTTTAGTTCTTGATTAATAATCTCCCTGAAGCTAGAATACATGTAGAACATTAAGGGGCCAAGAATAAGTGACCATTCCATGGTCATGTTGTCACTACCTCACTATTGCAACATTAATTCAATCTATAGGGGTTGATTGGTATATAATTTGAATGGACATATGGATGGATTTTGATGAAATTGTATTTGAAATGGAATTGAAACGGGGGTATTTGAAGTGTATTTTAGGCCAAATCAATGTTCATCGAGCCAAATGGCCCGATTTTAATCTCATGCCAAACAGCCCCTAGATTCTTATAATGTCCAAAAGACAAGTCATAGAGAATAAATCAGAATGTAAAATGTTGGTTCCTTGAAATGATGTCTCTTTTAAAGAATCATATAATCCTTTCATTTTAAGTCCATATGAATGCTTTAATTCCTAAATTCAATGGTTACATCCATAAACGACTTGCAAGATCATCCCTCTCTTGTTGATATGGTGATGTAGAAACATTTTTATAGATTTGCCTCCAACTGACATTTTAATTTGGAGGACTATACATATTTTCTTCAATGCCTTTCTGATTACTAGAAAATCTATAATAACAACATTAAATTAGCTCCTAACTCACATAATGACATAGTTCTTATATGTTGATTTAGCAAACCAATGTCAGATCAAGAAAGGGTTTATTTTCTTTGTTTTCTCCCTCCCAAAATGAGCTGAGTTGAAATATGTCTCAATTTCTTAGATGGATGGAGTCCATCTGAACTTGAACGTTCGTTTCCTTTTAGATAGTTAGTTATCTACCAACCTGTAATAATATTGTACCACAATTTCGATAGAGGCCATAGACACATAAATATGTAATTCCATGAAGAATTGAAACCAAAAGCATCACAACGAACAATCGAAATGGATATAACAAAATATATATATCTCCATATGAGCATGAATGTATTATTCATCATTCGTATCGTTCTTGAGATAGATATCCTCCCGCATGAGAAAGTTTAGAAAGATTCGCACTGTTATGGGGAAAAAATACCTTAGATCGGGAAAGCACGCCTTGACCAAAGTTCGTATCTGCAGAGCTAGGAAAGCAGGGTTTAGACCTCTTTAAGACTGGTTTGCCTTGGACAAACCGGGTAGGGAATCAACTCAAGCTTTGGAGCACAAAGAGAGTAAATGTAGTGAGATATGGTGGGTGACTTACCTCTCAACTTAAATAAATGGGACTATATATAGAGTTGATTCGGGGAACGAATCCCCCAAATCCTGGACTATTGCTCGTATCAACACGTAGTCCGGAAAATAGGGGTAGTCATTCATCGTGCGGCCAGGCTCGGACCTGTTGTAGGCTCTAGGTCGGGGAACACTTCTAGGTTTTGTACTTCTTGACTTCTTCCACAATCCGTACCAAAGTAGCTGGGTCGGAACCCCGAGCTATAGGACATGGTTTAGATTTCTAAACTTCTGCTACAATTCGTATTATAACCTCCGGGTCGGATTCCCGGGCTATAGTTTATGAATTGGATTTTCTTCTTAAGTATGTGATTCTGGGTAGAGTGGTACCCTGGCTTTCCGCATAATTCGTCTCTTCTGATGGTAATTCGTCTTCATGACCTTACTGCGATTCGTATGTCCCTAGTTCGATTTATGCTAGTTCTTCCGAATTAGGAGGGACTGATTTAGTCATAACATAAGTCCCCCCAGTTTTCATGTATCTTATAAAGATGGATGTGAAATTACTTGGTTCTTGGTCGGAGTTCTCATAAGTCGGTAAGCATAAATCAAAACACTTTTTAGCCATCTTATATAGCCCATGTCCCCCAGTTTCTGGGTTCTCCGAGTTTTTGAGAGTCGGGAATGCAGGAACTCTTGAGATGTTAAGATGGTTGAAGTTACCGGGCTACCACTCATCGGATGGAAGTAATCATTGCGCGTGGTGCGGTTTTTAAAACTGGCACAAGTTCCGACAATTTTGCTAATGTCATGCACGCCTTTTCTTTGAAATTGTGCAACTGTCACATTGGGCGGGAACAGTTGCACAAGTATTGCTATAAATATGTGACTCCTCAAAAATTTTCAACTTACGTCGCTTTCAAGTCTTTCAAAGTCAGAGCAATATTAATGCAGATTTCAAGCATTCTCAAGGCGATTCTTGTGCTCACTGATCGGATTTCCGATCCTTCCAACTCACGTTTTCTCAAAAAACTGTAAGTTCTTCTCGGATTCTTGAATCTTCAATTTTTCTTCTTATTTGTCGCTCTTCTATATTTTTCTTTGATTTCATGTATTTAGTTGAGTCCTCCGGCCCTCAAAAGATAAAAAAAGAACAAAGGACTTCTCATTAAATCACTCTTTAATCCACAACTTTTAACTCAACTAATAAAATCATGAGCAACCGTAGTGATGATAGTCAACATCAATCGGAGGGTATGTCGTATGAACATTATGGGTCGGGGGATTTAAATATAGGGTCCCGTGATTCTGATTCCGGAACTGAGGTGGTTGAGTCCTCCCGAGATGTGAAAACGTCCAGGAGGCCCATTTCCATGGGAACCATCAGAATTCTGGATGGCTTGTCGGGAAGCCTTGGAAGTTCCTACCATACCCCGGTAAGTAATGTCCCGAGGTTTACGGAGTTGCCGGATGAGCCCTTGGTCGAGCGGTTGAACATTGGGGGTCGAGATACTGCTCGCCAAAGTCGAGCTCTAATGGTCGAGCTAGTGGCCGAAGATGCTGATGCTGGAGACGTTGGGGGCGAGGTCGGTGCCAAAGCTCTTCCCGAGGTACCACTGGCGAGAGATGGACAAGTTCGTGGTGCAAGGGTCGCGAATGTGAAAGAGTTTCGGGAGGTTCCTATTGGGGATTTGAATCCCGATGCCGAGCTTAATGAGGATGTAATCATCCCGATTTGTGCTTCCAACTTTACCAGGGAAGATCTGGCGAAGTTACATTTCGAGTTCATGCATGATTCCGTCATACATCGAGCTTCGCCTTCCTAGCGAGGACCAGACCCTATACAATCCTCCAGAGGGTTTTGTGTCGGTTTTTGTGGCCCAAGTCGAAGCTGGTTGGAAATTGTCCATCCATCCTTCCCTGCAAATGATCCTCCGGGATATAGAGTTGTGTCCGTCTCAAGTCTCTGCCAATGGGTTGGCAACGAAGGTATGTTGGGCGGTGGTGATGAAGGGTCTGAGTGTGGACTGGAACGTAGACAATTTTCTTCGATGCTTCAAGATTGTCCGCTGCCTGGGAAACACTAACTCCTATTACTTCTAGGCTCGGAAGAATTTCAAGTTTCTGCACGATATGGTTTCTTCCCGAGGCTTAGACTGGTGGCCCAAGTAATTCTACTTTCGAGACACTCGTCCAGATAGGGAGATGGTTGTTCCTTTGAAATTCTTTAAAGGCAACTAGCCCAAGTTGGTGAAGCTTGAGAGGAAGAATAATCGTCCAAGATAGTTTAGGGATCTGGAGGATTTAGAACCATCTCAGTGTTTCTTTCCGTATGGGTTGGTGAATCAACCAATGCCTTATTTGGCTGAGTTAACCTTTGAGGAGGTTTACACAAATAATAAGTCCTTGGGTGAGGATACTTTGATAGGGTGTAATTGTCGTAGGATCGGTTGTCGTCCGAGATATGCCTGGACTTATCTTCTTTATTTGATCATGCAGGTTACTGGATGTCGAGGGCTTATGATGAACTCTGGGCGATGGTTTCTGGAAGGAGCAACAAGTCGGTGACGAGGCTACCCATCAATCCGCCCATCACTACAAGAAAACAGCGTTTTAGTAACGGAATTTCTAACGGAAATTGAGGTTTCTAACGGAATTTGTAATGGAAAAATAATCGTGACAAAAAGGCCGTCAGAAACAATTTGTAACGGAAACTTTTTTCC
>JAYMSP010004929.1:0-14902 GCA_036897095.1 Plantago elongata
TCGTACGTCTCGACCGAGCTTGACATCGGATGGTCTAAGGCTTGGGTCCTTGGAGCTTTGCCCTTGTAATACCGTGATGTCTTAGGATTTGTCCTTGGGATGTCAGAATGACGGACTGGACATATTCCCGTATCAACATATGTTATCCTAGTTTTCAAGTATCTTAGTAAAAGATAGTTGGGAACTATAAAAAAGGATAAGTCTTTTTGTTCAATCCTTTCCATGAGAAAAAGAAATCCGTGTCTAGTGGTCCTTGTAGTCCTTTTGAGAGTATCTCTCCCCCCCCCCCTCCTATTTCATACAATTTGAAGCAAAAGGTCTCAGATTGTAATTTTGAGAAAGGAGTATTTGTATTTGAAAGATAACTCTCGAACGTCCAAACCTAAGTGCATCCGAGAGGATGTATCGATCATCCGAATGTTGAGACATCCGGAGAGACTGCGTGAATGGTGTGCCCTTGTCCGGATCGGCGCGTTGGGTGATTAATTGTGTCTTTTCGTCTTTCGAGATACCTTTTGATCGTTGGATTAAACAGATCAACGGTGGATATGAAGAGGCGGGAAGCAATAAATGCCTGTGTTGCCCAAATTATCCTCCTATAAATAGGGGATGTGGCTTTTATTTTTACCGCAGGTGATCAAAATTTTAACCCATCCGAAGTGAAAAGAAGACTTTGCGAGGTAAATGTCGCTATTCTTTGTGGTTTTTGAGTTCGGGTCTTCTAGTCTTAAGACCTATTTGTAATTTGCTTCGATTGTTGTGTCTACAGAATGTCGGAGAATTAGTCCGGTCATTCCTGTTGGACCCACTACCAGGACGAGTATGCCACTCGTCCATCTGTGCCTCTGCTTGCCCCCAATCCGGATCCTGCTCCGGCGGAGGACCCTAATCTGGCTGTCATTCCGGTCGACGCTCCGGTTCCAGCTCCAGCTCTTCGGTCATATGTAGCTCGTCGGCCGAGTAACCATCCCTTTGAAGCTCCGATCTTCCCTAGGTATCAGGGATGGCGGGCCTTCATGAATTGTGACTGTGGGGTGTGGCATTCTCCAGTCTATCCGGGTGAAGGGACATCCGCAAATCTGGTGGACCTTGATCCGGTCCTGAGCGAGCTCTCCTGTACGCAGAGGGATTTGTGGGAGTTAAAGGAGATTGGACGCCGAATCACTCGCGCACACACTGCGATCCGGAGGAAGCGCAAGAAGGAAGCCCGGAGGCGATGGCTTGCTCGGATGAGGGTGGTGGCGTGTGTGCGTCCGGCTGGCTATGTAGAGACTGACGAGTCTGACACTGATGATGCAAACTGGTGAAGGCGGGGTTTGCCCCGTAGAATTTTGTAAATTTGCCAAAGTTTGATTACTTCGGACAATATTGTGCTTCGCCTGTTTTGCTTTGTTTTGAACAGCTTTTCCGGATAATTACATCCGGATTGAAATGTATCTATCTTCTTTTTTTTCTTATTCTCGTTCGTTTGTATATTCTCTTATAGCGTGTGTTGTAGAATAGCATATCCGAACTTATAGTGAATTTATCGCCCAAAGAGAATAATCATTCATGAATCGTCAATCTTGCTAATGTAAACCGAACACTTAAATGGATTGATCCGAAGATGAAATCATCCGTAAACTTATGACATCCGAGGGGAATAACAAACATCGTTAAGTGCATTATTGTCCATTATGCCTTTTCAGATTCACCAAATGATCTGAGCCGTTGGATCAGAGATAGTGGGTGGTTAGACTGTGGCCACGATCGTGAGAGCGGTTGGATTTCCAAAATTGCCCCCTCCTATAAATAGGGGAGCCGTCAATGTCCATGTTACTTCTTTTCTAGAGAGTGGATTTTTGCATATCAGCATCCGAAGCAAAGCAACAAGCGAGTAGCTGCCTTCGATCCAATCTCTTGCTAATCAAGTAAGTATTCTGATCCTTCTTCTTAAGTTCAGAATATTGTTCTTCATTTCCATCTTTGTTTCCGTTTTCGTAGTGCCTCGTTTCTGTTTATGTCATCTTTAATAAGTATGCTACGGCTTTATCTTGTACTCGGACGTGCTGAAAAAGTCCGAACACACATAGACGCTTAAATTAATCCGGATAATTTGAACCGTGCCTGCTAACTTCTGACTAAACATAGAATTAAGGGGACATCTAGGCTAGGATCCACTGAGACACGTTTTGTACCAATTCGATCTTGTTCTGTTCGACTAGGTCGGTCCGTACCTTTTAGACTTAACCCTTCCTTCCTTTACTAGGATGTCCGATAGCGACAGCCGGAACGTTCGAGAAGGTCAAAGCTACGGATCCGAATCGGAGTCTAGTTCGGAGTCAACGTCTTCAATTGTGACCTCGACTAAGCTAGCTGAGGCATTCGCCAAGGAGGCTTTGGAGGAGCCAAACCAAGGATCCGAACAGCGTGAGGCCGGGACTAACCCGGAGGCTAGTAATTCTTCCTTTTGCTTAATAGTTCTCGGGTCATCAAATACGGATCGACAGATGGAGGCTTCTTCATCTCAGCCTGGTCCCATACATCGCACCTCCACTCGGGAGTTCGGTGGTAACGATGAATCCGAGGGCGATGAGCTTCCTCCCGAGGTTGGTTTCCTTTGCCGTTATTTAGGTTACAACTCTCGAATTCATCCTTAACAATTACTCTTTATCCCATATATTCAGGAAACCTTCGAGGAAATGGTTATGGATACATCCGGCGAAGCCCCCGAGGTCGCTATGTTCGAGGCGGGCGTCGAAGATACGGTCCAAAAAGTAACACCGCTCCGTATCGTTCATGTGATCGACGTCGACCGGTACCCGGACACCAAGGTGGCCGAATCTGGGGCTTCAGGGGGCGGAAATGTGGCGGCGGAGGAGGCCGAGTCTGTGAAGGAGGAGGAAATTGATGAGGAGGACGACGATGAGGATGACACCATCGGGACGTCGAGTGGCCGGGTATTCGACATCAAATATCTGAGGGATAGGGCGAAGGTCATTCATCCGGATGCACTAGGAGAACTAACTTCGGATGACACGTTGCCTACCCGAGCCAGTGAATTAACTGTAGAGAGGTTAGAAGATATCCGGGATTGGTATGAGATACCTGAGTCTCTGGAGTTGATGGTGCCGGACCCTGAGTATGCTTTTTACAATCCTCCGGCTGGGTATATGGAGGTGTACGAAGCGTCACTTCACTACGGATGGAGGCTTCTAGTTGCTCCCCAATTTCTTCAAATTTTCACCGATTAGGGTTTGAGCCCTCATCAGTTTATCCCGAATCCGTTGGGTAATTTGATGTGTTTCGGAGTCTTGTGCAATCGCATCGGCATCCACTTGAATACGGCCAATTTTCAAAGGCAGTTCGAGGTCAAGGCCAGTGATTCACATCCGGGCCATTACTCCTTCTTATTGAAGCCCGGATACGTTTTCTTCGAAGATCTGATTTTCTCGCTTGGTGTCGAGTGGTGGAAGAGGTACTTCTTCGTTCGTCCGGCACTGAAGGAGGGTGAGCCTGAGTCTAGCCGGGAGAAATGGATTTTCCTGAAGAAATTCTCTCGGGAGATCTATCCTTTTGCTCGGACGCCATCTAAGAATTTACCCTTGTGGATGCAGACGCTCCGAAAGAAAAATCGAACGAAGATTTACTTCTTCCGAGGGCTGATCTGTCAGCCTGTGCCTTACTTGGCCGGGTTAGCTACGGAGTGTTACTGTGGTAATCCGCCACGAGATTTCGGTCAGTAATAGTTTCGTAGATATATGTCCGAATCGTTCACGATGTCTTTATTCTCCTACTTTCCTCGTTTGATTTAAGTATAAATAGTCCGGATCTAACCCTTCTTCTTTGCTTGTGTAGATTACTTGTTTGAGTACGTCATGTCTACCCTTCTTGAGTTGAAGAGAAAGCAGCAAGAAGACCAAGAGAGGGAGATAGCCCAGCAACAGCGGAGCCGGACTTTCAAGGTTTCTACCACCCCAAAGCAGGGGAAGACTAAGGCTGGTAAGGAGGTGGATGCAAAGAAGCCACCCAAGGCTTCCGGGTCTTTCACTTTGAAGGTTGTATCTGGATCGAAGAGGGCTTCCGAAGGTTCACTTCCTGCGCTGAAGAAGGCGAAGGGTAAGGCAGTCATGGTCCCCGGCTCGGATGCCGACTTAGAGGTTGAGGTGACCAGGCTGGTGGCTATGAACGAGGTCAAGCGGATAGCCAAGTTGGTTGCAGCGAGCCGGAAGGTTAGTATCCGAAACTTCCACCCTTTAAATGATTTCTACGCCTGTTTTGTTTTTAAGTTTCTCATCATTTATTTTTAGTTGACTGCCACGGTCCAGGCATGTTCTCATGTAGCCAGAGAGAGGGCCAAGATCGATTCTCAGCTGTCAAAGTCCGAGGCCAGCATGAAAGACTCGGAGGAAAAATTCCAGGAGTACCAGAAGAAGTATCACAATGCGGTCACAGATCTCCATAGGTCGGATGAGAACTGCCATGTCTTGGCTCATGACTTGGCCCAGGTCCGGATCGAGGAGGATAATCTGGAGAAAGGGTGTGGGGAGATTCTGGGGTTGTTCCGGAGTTTCAAGGAACAAATGCTCGAGAACATCATGTACACCCGAGTGAAGGCTGTTCGGGACTTCTTGAGCTCTAATTCGTGCAAATACTACCTGATGTGTACGACGGATGATGCTCGGGTGGCTGGGTTTGATGCTGCTATTAGTCAACTCAAGTTGAAGGAGAAGCTCCCGAACAACTTTGACCCAAAGAGTGTGGGCCTAAGCGTTTATAACAACCCGGACGGCTCTCGCTTCACTGGTGAGCCGCTTGACGATGAGCAATGAATTTTGCAAGCTGGTTGCCTTGGAGACTCCGGAGCTGAAGTTCAATCATGGAGGCCCTTATCTCCCGGAGTTTGTTCCTGAAGTCTTGCTCCGACATCTTTTGGTGCCTTTGGAGGGATATGCTGCTCATAACCGTGATTGGTTGAATCTTCTTGGCCCGGTTCGTGGACAACCGAATCTCGTTCTAATAAAAGAGGCTCCAAAGTTCGTTGAGGAGGCGAGGCTAGCGCACGAAACTCGAGAGGCCAAGAAGGCAATTGGCGAGGGGAGTTCCAAGGCCCCGGAATGAAGAAGAAATTTGAAGGCGGAGTTGCTCTGTGAAATTTGTATGGTCTTCGGACCTTGAAACAATTTTATTTTTCCCGCACTTTACTTAGCTTTCGAATATTTGTTCCGTCTTGTCTTAACTCCGGATACTGAAGCTTCGGCTTCCTGTTTGTGTTCTTTTGGAGGCTTTAGTTTGATTGCTTGTATGAATATTCCCAATTGTTGATGATTCGGAATGTTATCTGGATGCTCCGGATAATTTGCGCTTTATCTTTGCTTAGTCTTCTTCGAATTTATTGTGTTCGGATTATATTATGATATACCCAACGTGTATGAGTTTTATGGTTTAACAAGTCATTGTTTAGTTCAGAATATACTATCTCCGATGCTCTTGTATTCGAGACAAGGTCTGTTCGATAGTGAATGAGATCATTCTTTGAGAAAGATAGCCATTGTATTGATTTGATGAAAATTCAATTACAAACGGTCGGATCCAAAAAGACTTCGGATAATACAAAAATGAAGAAAAACATACTAAGCATAAAACTTCCTCAAATTTCTTGGATTTCAAGTTCTTTTAAGCACTCTTCCTTCGAGGTCTTTCATCTCGAAGCTTCCATTGATTTTAACCCCGATGACTTTGTACGCCCAAATTTGGTTTAAGTTTCTCAACATGATTGAGGATGTTGCCTGTCCTTAGGACCAAGTCTCCGATCTTGGATATCTTTCTTGCACACATTTTTGTTGTAGGTCTGGGCAATCGAGGCTTGGTACCTTAAGATATGAGCTAGGGAAGATTCTCTTTTATCTTCGAGGAGTTCAAGCTCGTACATCCGAGCAATCTCATTGTCTTCTGGTTGGTACTGTTGGATTCTCTGTGTTTCTACGATAACCTCCGAAGGTATGACAACTTCGGAACCATACACCAAGGAGAATGGAGTTTCTCGAGTGGCGGTCCTCGGAGTGGTCCGATGAGCCCAAAGTACACCATCTAAATCCTCAACCCAGCTTCCTTGGAATGTCTTGAGTCTTTTCTCTAGGATTTTCACAATGGTCCTGTTAGTAGACTCGACCTCTCCATTTGCTTGGGGATATCCAACCGAGGTGAAGCGCTGTTCTATTTTCAAAGATTTGCACCATTCTTTGAGCTTGTGTCCGGACAACTGGGCCCCGTTGTCCGAAAATAGGATTCTAGGTAATCCGAAGCGGCATACAATGTTTTTTAAGATGAAGGTTCGGACCCGGGCCTCTGTTATAGTAGCCACTGCTTCGGCTTCCACCCATTTGGTAAAGTAATCGACTGCGATAATCAATAATTTCTTTTGTTGTGCTCCTCGGGGAAAGGTCCACGATGTCGATACCCCATTGATCGAATGGGCACGAGATGATTGACGGAATCATCGGATTGCCTGGCCTATGAGGAAGGTCGGCATAAAATTGGCTATCGCTACAGGTTCGGGCAAAGCTAGCCGAGTCCTTATCTATTGTAGGCCTATAGTATCCTTGCATGATGATCTTTTGTGCAAGGGTTCTTCCTCCGAAATGATTTCCGCAGCTGCCACTATGTATCTCTTCCAGGTTTGTCTTAGCCTCTTGCGGTCCGAGGCAATGCAAGTGGGTTATGTTGAAGGATCTTTTGTAAAGATCGTCTTCAAGCAGGAAGTAGCGAGGTGCTCGACACTGGACCCTCCGAGCCTCTGTCAGATCCGAGGGTAATGTTTCATTCCTAAGGTAAATCAAAATGTCAGTCATCCAAGTTCTCTCCTCATCTAGTTGGTACAAAGGGAGGTCCTGATTGTGGAGAGAAGAGGTCCGAAGAGTTAGGAGGATTATGTTTCTTGTGTCCACTGCTCCGGATGCGGAAGCAAACTTGGCCAAAGAATCTGCCTTTTCATTGTATGATCTATCGAACTTCTCAAGGGAGAATTCCTTGAACTTTGATACGGCTTCTTTGAGTCTCTCAAGGTACAAGATCATGCTCGGACCCTTAGTGATGAAAGCTCCGGAATATTGTGATTCCACTAGCTGAGAATCCGTTTAAGCTCGGTTCTTCTTTACCTGAAGTGCTTTTGCCATCCGAAGACCTACTAGAAGGGCCTCATACTCGGCTTCATTATTGGTCACTAAGAAGTCCAGTGTAATGGCATAATCAATTTGTGCTCCTTCGGGACTCTGGAGATGGATACTTATACCCCTGAGCCTTCCATTGGATGATCCGTCCATTTGTAGGATCCATGCGGGAGTCTGCATTCTTATGAAAACCTCGGATTCTACAGTCCTTTCTGTTTCCATCCGAGTATCTGTTGGTTCGGCAGGGGCAACTTCCATTGTTGAATCCGAATCTTCTACAATGAACATCCACTAATTCCCAAACAGACCATTTTCATGATCTGGCTCCTCTTCTTCTAATATCAAGGATTCGGATAAGGGAGCCTCGGGTAGGATCTCTGGATCTATGAGTTCGAGACCCGTTGGTTCCGGATCCTTGTGGTCTTTCTTCGGGAGGTCGACTATGAAGTCGGCTAATACCTAGGCTTTCTTAGCTGACGGAGCTTGATACGTGATGTCATACTCGCTGAGTTCAATTGCCCATTTGGAGAGTCTTCCGGATTGATCCAGTCTGCCCATTACTTGCTTGAGGGGCTCGTTGGTCAAGACCACTACTTGATGAGATTGGAAATAAGACTTGAGTCTTCAGGCTGTGTGGATTAAAGCATAAGCTAGCTTCTCGATATGTAAGTACCTGAGTTCGGGACCGGCAAGAACCTTGCTTAAGTAGTATACGGGTAGATGGTCGTTTCCCTAGATCCGGACTAGCACGGAACTCATAGCCTCGTTTGTCACTGCCAAATATAAGTATAAGGGTTCTCCTTTGAATGGTTTGGACAAGAGCGGAGGTGAGAGTAAATAAGCTTTGAGGCTCTCGAAGGCTTCCTCACACTCTTTGGTCCATACAAATCCGTCCCCTTTCCTTAGGATCTTGAAAAATAGCAAATTCTTTTCCGCGGACCTCGAGATGAATCTACTAAGAGATAAGACTCTTCCGATGAGTTGTTGCACCTCGTTGACATTTTTGGGCTGAGGCAGGTCAAGGATGGTTCAGATCTTTTCCGGATTAGCACTGATACCTCTTTTTGTGACCATATATCCGAGGAATTTTCCTCCTTTGACCCCGAAGGTGCATTTCTCCGGATTCAAGCTCATTCCGTACTTCCTAAGGACGGAAAAGCAGTTCTCTAGGTGCTCGATGTGGCTCTCTTCGGTCCTGCTTTCGACCAACATATCATCCACATAAACCTCCATGGTTTTCCCGAGCTCTTATTTAAACATTTTGTTTACGAGCCTTTGATATATAGCCTTGACATTTTTGAGTCCGAATGGCATGACCTTGAAGCAATATACTCCCCCAGCCGCGAAGAACGCTGTCTTTGGCACATCTTCTTGTCATCCGGATCTGGTAGAATCCTTGATATGCATCCATAAAACTTATAAGAGCACATCCGGTTGTAGAGTCTACCAGTTGATCGATCCGAGGCAAAGGATAGGGGTCTTTCAGACAAAACTTATTCAGTCGAGTGAAGTCATTACACATTCTCCATTTGCCTGGAGACTTTTCAACTAGGACTACATTGCAAACCCAATTTGAATACCTGACCACTTCAATATGTCTGGCTTTTAACAATCTCTCATCCTCGGCCGATATGATTGCATCTTCTATAGGGCCGAAGCCTTTCCTTTTTTGACGGATATGTTTGACCGAAGGGTCCATGTTCAGACGGTGAACAACTACCCTCGGATTTGTCCCTCTACGATCATCCGTACTCCAGGCAAAGATGTTTGAATTCTTTTGGAAGCAAGATATTAGTTTCATATCTACTTCAGAATTCATTCCAGTCCCTATCTTAGTCTTTTTGTCTGGATGACCTTCAATAATCTGAATTTCTTTGATGGTTTCATGTGGTTCTATCCGGACAGACTTGGGGAACTTGTGATCTGCTACTCCCACTCCGATTTCGGTCTTCGGGGGCTGGGGTATGCTCGACTTTTAGATATGGAAAGTATTGGATTTGCGGCCACATTCGTAGACATGATGTAACATTCCCAAGTCTCCAGTATGTTCCCTAATTCCTCTTCGACTTCATAAGGAGTGGGGAATTTGATTCGGTTGTGTAGTGGGGATGAGATAGCTCAGAACTGATTGAGGCTTGGCCTTCCGAAGATATCATTGTAGTTGAATGCTTTATCAACGAGGAACAACACTGTTTGAGTCATTCTCCTCGGGGAGGTGCAGCTTGATTGTTCCGATGAGTGTGACAGCCGCATCTCCAAACCCAGATAATGAAGTATTTACCATTCCATACTCGATGTCCCCTAAGTTCATCTGATCTATGGTTCTTTTGGATATGATATCCGAAGAACTACCGGTATGTACTAAAACCTTATTGACTTTGTAGGTGGCGATTACCAGTGTTACCACCAACGGGACAATGGGAGGTCGGGTGTCTCCACTTATGAATGTAGGGGGAGGTATTTCACTATGATCGAAGGAGATGGTGTTCGATCCCCTCGGAGGTGCTATTCTCTCTCTTGCAATGCGGCTATCTCCACCGCTCGGGCCACCAGCTATGGCATTGATCACCCCACTATAAGGCAGGTCCTCATAATTTTCGTCATCCGGATATTATTCATATCTCCTTGCTTCGGGCGGTGGAGTATTCCTTGGGGGAGGTGGAAGTGTTACGGATTTATGCCTCGGGCTCCTTTCTTTTCTTCTGCTCGGGACCTGTTCTTCCCTAAAATATGGCTCCTTGAGATGTCCACTTAGGATATGTGTTTCAATCTCTGTTTTGAGCTGAATACATTTCTCCGTTGGGTGTCCGGTTTGTCTGTGAAAGGCACAATAAGACCTGGGTTTTTTTTTACATTTCATATTGTTGTAGAAAGGCCTTGGCCATTGGATGTCTAGGTTTTTATCGACCATAATAGATAATCTTCCCTCGGACGATTCAATCGAGTGTACTCTACATACCTCTTAGGAGGAGTTCGTTCTCTCCGGAACTCTTATTTCCCTCGGGTGTCCTTCCTCAAGTCTGATTACCAAGTTTTGGGGGCTTCTTTCTTAACAAGTTCCTTGGCCCTTTTCTGTCCGGCTCTGATGGGGACATTTCTTCGGAACTCAACTCCGTATAAGACATGATCACAGATATCCTCCAACTGTCTCTCATTCAGTATTTCCTTTCCGGATAGCTTCTTCTGGAGGTCATGGTTGATGGTGTTAGCATACAGGTGACGGGCCCGTTCTTTAATGTTATGCGTTTCCACCTGCCGGACCTCTGAGTTAAACCTATCCAAAAAAGTTTTTAAGATCCTCATTCTCGGACTGGATGATTCCGGCTAGATGATCCACGGATCTCTTCCTCCTCTTGGATTTCTGAAACCTCTTTAGGAATAGTGTAGAAACATCATCAAAGGACCTTATGGATCCGGATGGCAGAGTGGTCCACCAATCCATTGTTTCTCCGAAGAGAGTAGTAGAAAAGTTGAGCCCTTTGATGTTGTCGTTTAATCCGTTGGTATCCATCTTAGATTCATATCAGGTGAGATGGGTGGCCGGACAACTATCTCCAAAGTATCGCTCCAAGTTTGAAATTGTGCATTCCGCTGGTTTTATCTCTCTCCGGATAGCATTGCTTAGAGGATTCGGAACTCTTATGGTCATTTTTTCTTGAGCATTGACCATCTTGCTAAGTTTAGCCATTTTCGTTTCCAGGGCTTTCTGTCGGATGTATATCTGCTCGGAGGTAAGCTTTTCCCCTGTTCTGCTCTCACTTCCATGACACTTTCCCCGACAAAGTCATCAACCTTCCTCGGATTGGAAGCAATCCGGTTAGTCCTGGCCGGTTCAGCTCTAGCACCCTCAGGAGTCTTTTCCTGGTGCTCTCGGGAATTAGTTCTTTGATTGATCAGATGACGAAGGTCATTGTCCCAGATCACTTCCCCGATTCTTTCCTTGACTGGCCTTCTCTCATGCCTCAAGTGTGCGGGCTCGGCTTGTTGGGGAGTGGGCTGTTGTGGTGTGGGCTGAACATTATTCGAGCTCAAACATCCTTGAATGACATTGAGTAGTAAGCCGAATTGATTATCATTCATCCCGAATTCATAAGGAGAGAGAATCGTCCCGTTCGGTAGAGTGAAATTCCTTCCGACTGGCTGCCCATGCGCTCTTGACGGAGGAGGCTGTTGGGTCAGGGGCACTGGGTCTCTCTCGGTTAGATCCGGAGGAGCTTCTTGTGACGAGGCGGAGGTCGTGTGTCCGTCACTAGGCTGGCTCCTCCTGGTTCGGGTGGTAGTCCGAGTAGCTTCTGTCTTCTGAGTAGGTGGTCTACCCCGAAGACGTCCAACTGGTATTCCTCTCGAAGGTAATACTATCCGACCTGATTTCCTAGGTCTTGCCATGTTGAATAACTAGTCTGGATGACTTAGCTTTTTGCTTGATCCCCACCGAAGACGCCAATTATGTTGAGGTAAAAGCCCCAACCACGGATGTTACTAAAATTGACCAACTAAACCAAACTCCAAAGTCCTCGGATGATACGAGCTCCATCCGAACTTGCACAGGCGACTAGAGGGGAAGGGGGTTAGAACCTTTAGACCCGGTTTGCCTTAGATCAAACCGGATGTGAGACTTTACTCGAGAGTGATTGTAGGTCAACTATGTATAATTGAAGATAATATGCTTATAGTATAGTGAGGAGATTAAGTGTGCATACTTGAGTTTACCTTGAAAGGTGTTCCCTATTTATAGAGATTAATTCTCTTCTTGGATCAGACTTGTTGGATCGTACCAAGTGTTGGACTCATAGAGCTTAATTAAGCCCGTGGATCATATGATTGTCATAACCTATGTAGCTTTTTGGGCCTGAGGACTAGATTAGTCATTTTGTAGGTTTTGAGGGCATCAGAGTCTTCCCACACGTTGTTACGTCCGAAGTGATGGTTCCGGACCAAAGTGTCCGGAACAAAGCCCTCCGCTACTGACGCATTATGATTTGTCACACTCGGTTATCTTTAGGTCTGGATGTGTGCATATGTGATGTTGGTCCGGACATGATATCCTCGGATGTGACGCATCTGTCCGGATATCCTTATCACGGTATTCTTCGTACGTCTCGACCGAGCTTGACCTCGAATGGTCTGAGGCTCGGGTCCTTGGAGCTTTGCCCTTGTAATACCGTGATGTCTTAGGATTTGTCCTTGGGATGTCCGAATGACGGATTGGACATATTCCTGTATCAACATATAATTCCTTGGTCTTCAATATCCTTATGTAGTCTTCCAGTCTTCAGAAACTTGAGTTCCATGTTGGATGTCTTCTTTCTTGATCTTGTTCAAGTGTGTGTAGAGGCAAACTCATCTTATCCACCCTTCCTCACTAGATTCTCCAACTTCTTATCTCATATCCAAAAACTTAGACTTATCAAAGGCCTTTTGATCAAGCTAAGCATATCTCCGATTGTTTGATACACTTCACCAATTATATGCTTGTTGGAGTCACGAAAGAGATTAATTTTCAAATTGGCAGAAATGTAACTTTAGTCCACATTTATGGGGTCATTGTGACGCGTAAATACCACTTTGTAATCGTTGTAATTTTTAGTCCATAACTTTCTTGATTTGGCAAATGAAGTACACTTTTGTCAAAGCCTGGATTAAAAATGATGATGTGGCAGTTAATATGATGATTCTCCCCACATGCCCACACACACTAGAGCAAAAATGATACACGTGTGGGCCTGGGGAGAATCATCATATTAACCGCCACATCATCATTTTTAATCTAGTCTTTAACAAAAGTGTACTTCATTTGTCAAGTCAAGAAAGTTATGGACTAAAATTACAACGATTACAAAGTGGTATTTGCGCGTCACAATGACCCCATAAATGTGGACTAATGTTACATTTCTGCCAATTTGGAAATTAATCTCTTTCGTGACTCCAACAAGCATATAATTGGTAAGTGTATCAAAGAATGGGAGATATGCTTAGCTTGATCAAAAGGCCCTTGATAAGTCTAAGTTTTTGGATATGAGATAAGAAGTTGGAGAATCTAGTGAGGAAGGGTGGATAAGATGAGTTTGCCTCTACACACACTTAAACAAGATCAATTAAGAAAGAAGACATCCAACAGGGGAACTCAAGTTTCTGAAGACTAGAAGACTGCACAAGAATATTGAAGACCAAGATAGACAGTATTATATTCATATATTTTTAATTTATTTTTTTCGGAATTTTGGATTAATCCAAAAATTCACGGATATGATCGGATCCAATCTAAAATTTTCGGATTGGAAAACGTGCTAATTCGAAGGTACCGGATTGGACCGATTCGGATTGGTTTTTCGGATTCGAACTATATACACACCCCTAGACTCGAGTCTGAGACTTATAGATGTAAAAAACACTGTTAGGAGAGTCAACCCCTAAAAAAGGATCCGACGATGCTCGACTAGCTTAGTCTCATAGCGGATACCAATGAAAAATTAAAAAATAATATACCGGATCCCCTCCATAAATCACCTAATTACACATTCGTCCTCATGATTTTAACAATAACGTATTGATACGTTTCTTGTTTTTAAAACTTACTTCCTAAACATGATCTTATTTTTAATTTCTTATTTCCTTCTCTTTCCTTTCACATTTTCAAATTATTAAACGTTAAACTAAAATTAATTAAATCAAAAACTACTTTTTAACTACTTCTAAAAATATAAATCTATTTATAAAAATGAAATAAAATAATATTTCAAATATAATGTTTCAAATAATAATAATAATATAATAATAATAATAATAATAATAATAATAATAATAATAATAAAATAAAATATACATACTAATATAGCAACCTAATGAATAAAATACTAATACTTTAACCATAATTTCCAATTTAGTACAAACTAATCACTATATCTTTTTAATGAAAAAAGTAATTGGTACTTATTATATCTAACTAAAATATAAGAGGTAACCTTGCTTTGTGAGGAATGAAGTAAGAATATCAGAAACTTAAAAAGTAAATCTTAAAATTATTAACAAATAAATTTTAGTCTGTGTATTACAAATTTTCTTTATTTTTTTTATAATTTACTTCAAAGCTTCCACTTAAGAAAGTTTCAAATTATGGTATTCGTATATGATATTTTCATGGAGCATGAAAATATAAATTTATTTCTATCTTTTTCATATTTTTATGTTATTTTGATATTTTCATGGAGCATGAAAATATGAATTTATTTCTATCACTACAAGAAAAAGAGAATTTAGCGACAGATTATGGCGACGGATAAAATCCGTCGCCATCTAGCGACGAATCGCTAGATTTAGCGACGGATAAATTTATCCATCGCCATTTAGCGACGGATAATTCATCCGTCGCTATATTTGGCGACGGATAAAATTATCCATCGCCAAATGGCGACGGAGAAATTTATTCGTCGCTAAATATTTAGACGGATTAAAAAAAAGAAAAAAAAAGGGTTTAGCGACAGATAATTCTATCCGTCGCTATTTAGCGACGGATAGAATTATCCGTCGCTAGATTTAGCGGGGAAATGGGCAGAATCCTCCCATTTCCCCCATTTCTCCCATTTTCTTCCTTCTTCCTCCTCCAATTTCCTCCCTTTCCGCCGCCGACATTCGCCGCCACTCCGCCGCCGGTCGCCGCCTCCGTCTCCATCTCCTAATCTCGGAATCAATTCGGAATCGAGGTATTTATCTAGCAAAACCCTTACTATTTCAATTTTGGGGCTTTTTGTGTTTTG
>JAYMSP010004930.1:0-14901 GCA_036897095.1 Plantago elongata
TTCAAATTAACACACCAAATCCAATTATTTTTTCCTTCTCTTTTTCTCTCTATAGCCTGGAGAATCATTTGTTGTAGCAGTTCGCAGAGTTACTGTTCTAGTGCTTGAACACTAACTCAAATACTGTTGTTATATCTTGGGAGACTATTTGCTAAGTAAACCGTGAGCACCAGAGCGGGGCAAATACAATCTTAAGGAATAAGGCCTAGTCTTTACTTAGCAGTCTAATCTACATTCTGCCCCATTCGATACACTACCATCGCCTAGATCTTGCCCAGAGTGCTATCAGTTGGATTCCTTAGTGTACCTACTCTCTAGTGCATTGTATATGATTTTGTAACTTTACATATGAATAGTGATTTGTACTCATATAGCTGGGTATTTGTGATTATATCATTCATTTATTACATCATAATCATAGTGTGTACTTGGAACTTCTAGTATCATACCCCCATCTCAGAGAATTCAGGGATTGAGTTCAGTATTAGATTGGAATAAATGATAACGCAATCAAAATGTGTAATTTAATTGGATTTCGAATTGTAATTGTGAACTTTCATTTATTTATCATTTAGAAAATATATATAATTATATGGATTATTACCATTGGGTACCATTTGAAACACTTCTTTCATCTAACAAAATCAAAGAAATTCGCCTACCAATAAGTATAATCTGGGGTACAAAAGGTGTCTTCCTAGTATAAGAATCCGAAGAGCTTTAAACAAATATTAAATAATATAATTATATTATGATGAGTACAACTCCAAACTTTACACCTCCAATGATACATATATAGAAGGGATAATTACATACACTTCCTGCAGGATGCCTATATTGCATCTGGATCCTCCGAGATCAACAATTACATCCAGATCCATAAATCCGTAAAAACGTTGACCAGCTTAATTCACTATTCACTTTTAGGGGCAAACCAAACACAGCCTTAGCAATTCTTTTCACTTTAGAGGCAATTCTCTTCTGCGTCTTCTTCCCGTTGGCGAATTTCCGGCTACGATTCCGTCTCCTTATTAAGTCAAGTCATCACACCTTTTTCCTTTCTTCTTCTCATTGGTGGGAATCAAGAATTGCGTCTCTTACTAGCTTGCTCTCAATTTTGATCGTGTTCAAGCTCAGAAGGGCTTTGCTGTGAAGTTCTGTTCTGATTGAATTGGTTGGTTGGATGTAGATAAATAGTGTGTGGATATGGGGGTTTCGGAGAATACGAGGGGTTTGGTGTTGGCAATGTTGTCAAGCTTGTTTATTGGGACCAGTTTCATTTTGAAGAAGAAAGGCTTGCTTCGTGCTGCTGCTGCTGGTACTCGAGCAGATAGCTTTTGAATTGGGTTCAGTTATTGTCTTTCTGCTCATTTTTGGTTGTTTTGGTTTTGATTTTCGGGTTTTTTAGTTCATTTTTTGGATCTGGTAGTGGCTTGATTGTTTGGGGAATTGGTTTTTGTGATTCGGAGGGTTTCGATTGTGAATTGAGGTCAACTTGTTTAGCTTGAGATGCTGTATATCAGGATATGTGTGCTTGGTAGATTGAATTGAGTAAATGGATTGGTTATTGTTATTGTAGTTTTGGAGTTGATAAAATGGTGATTGTGTTTCTAATGGAAGTTCGAATATGATAATTAGACTGCGGAGATGGAAAATTCGGGGAACGTTCGCTTAGTACAATTTGAATTCTTACAAACCGGACGAATAATACCACTAGACGAACGATCACTCGATGAATGCATAACTTAACTAGACACTATAAACTGTAAAAATCTGAAATAAGAGGCCAATATGGGCGGTTTTTTTGTGTTTAAATAGCACCAATTCTCCCTCCAACGACTATTTTTTTTAAAATAATGGTAACTAAATTAATTACGGGTAAGTACCAGATAAACCAAATCAATTACATCTAGGTCCTCATGTGATCCTCACGCGGACTTAAGGTTGTTTGGCCAAATGCAAAATCTGAGGGAGAAAAGCACTTTTGGTCCAAAACTATGGCGAAATGGACGCGCAATCACCACTTTGCACCACATGTGATTTGTAGTCCACAACTTAGACGAATTGGGATTTTTAGTCATAATTCGTCGAATTACTAGCGAACTGATCCTAGCTGGCGTTTTCTCGGCTGACTGGGCGACGAAAATACACTCCGTTGGCTGACTTGGCGTGACAATTCATCAGTTACAGTCCACAAAACCCACACCATCATCAGTACACTTCATCAATGACATTTCCACTCCACAAACTCCACTTCCATGATCTTCCAGTAATGAAATGACAATCTTACCCCCCCTCCTCCTCCTCCTCACCACCACAACCACCACCATCTCCGGCCAAACAATTCCCTTAAACTCCACCATCTCCGCCTCAGACCCAACCTCCAGCTGGACATCATCACCGAACTCCACCTTCTCCTTCACCCATAGCATCATTTTTGGCACCCAAAACACTCAACACCTCCACACAGTCCGTCTCACCAATCCTCCCCTCAAAATCCAATTTTTCCAATGCCTCACCAATGGTCACATTATCCGGTAAAGTGGTAGCAATTTCGACTATTTCGCCTAAAACTCCTCCTTGTACAAATTTTTTCAAACTAGGCTGAGGCTGAGGAAGGCGAATATCCCGTTCTGAGTTTTCAAATTCCCGGGCAAGTCGCCAAGATGTTTTCCTCCTCTTCTTTCGGAGAGTGATCCTGCCTTCATGAGGCGGGTCGGATTTGGGGCTGGAAGTTCGGGTCTTGAAGAATTCGAAAATGGGGTCTGTGGAAGGGGTTTGGTCTGTTGAAGGGATTTGGAGGAAAGGGAGGAATATGTCGGAGGAAGAATCAAAAGAGATTGCGGCACAAGGGTGAGTTTGGGGTTGTTTTGAGGTTTTGACAAATTGTGGGATTGTTGCAGAGTGGAGGAGTAGAGGGAAAGAGTGAGAGTGATAGAGTTGGTTATGGTTATGGAACAAGAAGAAGTAGTGACAGAGTGAGAGTGTCATGCCAAGTCAGCCAATGGAGTGTGTTTTCGTCACCCAGTCAGTCGAGAAAATGCCAGCTAGGATCAGTTCGCCGGAAATTCGGCGAATTATGACTAAAAATCTCAATTCGTCTAAGTTGTGGACTAAAAATCACATGTGGTGCAAAGTGGTGATTGCGCGTCCATTTTCGCCATAGTTTTGGACCAAAAGTGACTTTCTCCCAAAATCTAAAATTCAAACAGGGGCATAAATGACTTTTCCGGGCTTAAGTTCGCTGAAAGTCAAATTCGTGGACTTGGATGTAATTGATTTTTATCGAGTAGGATTTATATGTAATTGTTGATCTGGGTGGTAGCCATCTGCAACTTTTAAATCTAACGGGGGTGCAGATGTAATTTGCCCTATATAGAAAGAATATCAATATCATTTGGCAATCTTATCAGCTTGAGATTCTACTGTAATTGTTGTTCAAGTTGATCAATGACCTTCTTGTCAACCTGGAATGCCTTAGCAAGAACATTTGAATTAATTGGTGGGTTTGATCCGAAAACAGCATTAGCGATCGTTATAACTCCAGGATTCTGGCAACTTAGTCCAGCGAACGCAACTGCCTTTGTTTTCCCCACATTTAACTGGAAATGAATCAAACCTTCTGGGAAAACGAAAACATCACCAGGGTACAAGTACTTTGTCAAGAGCTTGTTATCAGGGTTTGAGGTGACAAATCCAACATAGAGCGTTCCTTCCATGACAATGAGAATCTCAGTTGCACGTGGATGAGTGTGAGGTGGGTTCTGACCATAAGGTGCATAGTCTATACGAACAGCTGAGATGCCAAGAGTGTTAAGTCCAGGTATTTGATTAATATTTGCTGGTGTGACACTTGAACCCTGTAGGTTTGATGCATTCCCAGCGTTCCTTAGACCCGCGAAGAAGAAATCATCAGCAACCACCATGTTTGGGCTCTTGCAAATCTTTCCATTCACAAAAACTGAAGGCAGCCAAGCAGGTTGAGTTAGCCTAAGCTAGTTTGATCATAAATGCAAAATGTATGAAAATAAATTACAGATAAACAAACTGTGCGAATGTAAGTGGATTTAGGCCAGTTCGTACCAGCTGCCATGGAATCGTTAACAGCAACACAGAAATCTTGCAGAGGGCTGGGATCGGATGCCTGTGCGTAAAAAGCTAAAGAGATCATAAGAATGGCTGAAAAGAAACAGAGAGCAATCTTCATTGCAACAGATTATTGTGACCTACTAAGGGTGATTGTGATTATCAGATTGGGTGATGATCTGATTTCTTTTATTTGTCAATATTATTTCTCATCCCGTAAAGATTGAATATCCTGAAAAGAATATGCTCATGGCAATTCTGATCGATCTTAAAATGGTCTACTAAATCTTGTCTTGTCTACGTTTTTAACTGAGATCTCTTTGTAACAAATAAGTCCGTTCATCTTAACTTTTGTGTTTGAAATTCCAATTTTTCCCTTCTGTTTTTGACCTTGTTGACTAGGCAACAATTATGCGAAAGAGTCATCTCCTAATCTTTACCTATCCATTACAGTTTCTCATTAAGAATTGACAAGTCTTAGATTGAAGTAGTAGTAGTACAATACCAAGTACTAACGTAAATGCAAGACTTATTCAACAGGTAATATTACATTTTTGTTTTGGTTAAAGGGTGGACATTGTCCTTCTATTAAATAAGATAAATAATTAAGTTCAAGGGGGTATATAATTAGTAATTACCAAAGAAAGGAAATATTCTTCTTTCTCTCTAGATGAGAGAGATCATGAGTTTGATTTCTGCTTCTAGGAATATTACAATATACAAAAACAGAGAGTCTAAACTCATAAGCTCTTGATCTCTTTCCTTCCTGGAAGTCTGCGTAAATAACCATAAAGATTTGGTGGAAATACTTCATTCTTGTAGCAGCAATACTTCACAACAGACAAGGGTCAGGCAGAGAAACTTGTCCCAAAAATTGAAATTCTTTGCCTCTCTAGTAACAGATCATAAAACAGTATATTCTCTGAAGATCAATTCACTTCATTTCACAATGTACAATAGATTCACAAGGTCAATTAGCCAAGTCAGTTTTAGTAGAGTTTAAAAGCGTCCATGAGATGATTGGCATACCTGCACAAAAGATAGGAGAGGTTCTTCCACTTACTCCATTCCAAATCCAAGGATGAAACGAAGTTTCCAAGTTTTCATTGGAAGGGGATTTAAGACCTGCTAAGGTGATTAGTACCAAAATCCAACTATTCTTGTTAGAAACCCATCATTTCCTGTAAGGTCCGGGAACTAGTAGTAGAAATAAACAGATCCCCAAGAAACTTAGAAAAGGAGGGATATAAGACCTATTTATAGGATATCTGAAAGCCAAAACCTTTTTTAAGATCTTGTTCAATTCAAAAGGGGACGGAAGATTAGAATTCACCCTCAGTTTTTTAAAGCAATAGTTCCAGAGGCCAGACCAATCTTGCACCTTACCTACGTTGCTTACGGAAACTAAAGATTGGTCCAGGATATATCCATGAGGCTCCGTGGAGTGAGTGACATTCACCAACAAAACCTGCAAGAAGCAGAGCAAAATGCGACAGTTATACATCATTATTCTCATTTCTAGTAAATTTATAACCAAACTATTTAACTTTATTGATAACTGCCAATTTGGACTTACAAGAAAGCATCACGAGAGAATGAATTGAATGAATAAATCAACTCAAGTTCTGTTTTAGCTACCATGATAGGCTTGACTAGAAAGTTAACAACCACTAGCTAGAACATGAGGCAGCTGTTCCATACTCAGCTTCTGCAGAACTCCGACTTATAACCTGTTATTGAATTTCCATGAAACGAATGCATCTCCATGATATACAGCTTACCCAGATACACTTTTTCTTGTAACTTATGTCCAATCAGAATCTGTATAAGCCTTCAAGTGTAAATAATTAATAGCTCAATTATATTATATCTTGAATACCTCAAACTCTGTGAGCTGTTACCAATCCATATGTAGGTTAGAAGGTGCAGCCATAAACTGACTCTGAGTGTGGATACTATAGGATAAATCTGGTCTAATAATGGTAAAATACACAAACTTTCAAACAAGTGCCCCGTAAAGTTAGGGGGTGAAAGACAATTTTAATCTCAAAGTTTGAGGGTGCTGGAATACACAAAGCTAACATTTTGTTACAAAATTAGATCCATATTTTATGATTTTTGACAAATTTAGTCTTTTCGTCAAAAAATCGACCATTAACCATGTTGATTGATGATGTGTCAGCGTGGTCAATTTATTTATGTCGATTTTGACTTCCATGTCACACGTTACATAATACCAGAAAATTGAAAAATGTTTCATAAAATTTGAAATTAGATTTTTTAAAAGATAATTATAAATTAGTGTAACTTTTAAAAACTTCTTACACTTTAGTGATACAACTTACTGATAAACTTTCTACAAATTAGTGATATTTAGTAAATTTAAAATAAAATATACTAGAATTCATATAATCTATCCCATATTTATAGGAAACTAAGTCAAAACACGTTCACATGCCAGTTGAAACAAATTAAACAATCTAATTGACACAAGCATCATCATCAACCTTCTAGATTTCTATATCTTTCATTGTCAGATTTTCTTACTAATTAGTATGATGTTTATTTCATTTTGCATGATTGTATTATAGGATGTTTATAATTTAGTGTTAAATTATGTATGCAGTTCTAATATGATACTTGCAGTATACTAATATAATGAATCTTTCTCATTTGATGCGTGAATTATACAATGCGTGAAATATAATGTCGAATGATGTGTGCAGTACTAATATAATGCTTGTTTTCTATTGATGATGCTTGTAATATAATGTTAAATGATAATTAAACATGGAGCAGTTGTGCTTCCATCTAATGATAGCAAGAATACTTTTGGAGCTGAAAGTAAAACACAATAACAATATAGATCAGTGGATATAATTTGATCTCAAATCCTAAGGACATAGACTATTGGTAAACCGGAGCTACTGAAAAAGACAACTGTACGTACAGGTACATTTGTATACCAATAGAGCTAGCATTGGAAGATCCAAAGAACATGCAATAGGTGCATATGCACAAAATTGTGTCATGCACTATGTTTTCCTGCTTCTAGATAGTAGCACAAAAAAACAAAAAACAAAAACAAAAACTGATGTTTGTATGAGGCACTGTCTTAATATATATGCCAAATTTCCTGCTAGAGGAGAGGGAAAAGGAGATTATTGTACTTCAAAAAGTGTAACTTAGACCTTATCATATCCGCATTCCATACTGAATAGCAGTATAGCACAGAGGATAGATATCCATTATAAATTCACATAGAAAATTATTAGCACATTCAAAATGGCTAATAAATATAGAGCTGTAATTCAAAGAGTTGCATTTCACATCACAACTTACTCAAAGGAAAAGATTTGGCACAGAAGGAAAGACCACACAGATGTAGTATAGAATTTTAATTTTAATAATACTCCTACAAAATTTTACAAGAGAGCGTCCCGTCCCTTGGGATCAATATCTCATGTTTAGCTCATACATTGTGTGCTTAATAATGTATGCATTTCCTACAACAGAAGGCAACAACTTCATCCATCCTCAATTAACCTGCATCAATATTAACGGTGAAGATGAATAACGTGAGATACACGCGCCTGAGGGGTGAGAGTGGGCATTTTGATGCCTCAGACAAAATTTGTACTAAAAATGTCCTCAAATCAACGAAATTTAGAACCAAATTGATTTTTCCCACTCTCTCTTATTGTGTTATATCATTATTATTACTTTGAATACTATCTTTAGTATTTAATTTGAGGATATATTTGAAATTTAATATATAGAAACTAATTTGTAGGAAGTTTTTTATATATCACTAGGAAAGATTTGAGGATGACACTAATTTGTAATTCTCTCATTTTTTAATTATAAAAATGAATTGAAAATAAAATAAAACTTAAATGAATTAAAAGAAAAAGGAAATAAGAAAACATAAAATAAAATCTGAAAATGTTTTATGATTTTCCTTTTCTTAAAATAATATAAAACTTAAATTAGTTATGATGTTTACTGTTATGACGTGTAAAAAAGAAAAACAGAAAACGTTTTGGTAAATATAAAATAAAATAAAAATGCATTTTGTCATGTTTTGTAGTTACATTTTTTATTTATTTAATTTTAATTTATTTTCAATTAATTTTTTTTATTACATCTAATTTCAGATTTTATTTAACATTTTCAATTTTTTGGTATTGCGTGGCGTGTGACATGGAAATCAAAATCGAGAGAAATCAGTTAACCACGTTGCGGGACTAGTTTTACTGGGGCAACTAAATGTTAACTTGCGTGTGCCATCACCTCCAAATTTTAGGATCGACTTTCTCCCGTTAAGGTTACTCATCTTCTAAGAATATACCATCATTTAACTCCTAATTTAAGCTTATAGTCCGTACGAGTAGTAGCAGACTTACAATCTGTACAACCATAAGAATGTAACAAATCCAAAAAATAAACTTTCTTTGACAAACATATATTCCAGCTTCAAATTTAGCTATCACAAGTGTTGTAAGCAGTTACGTCTGGTCCTCGTATAAAGCCTGGGATGCTATGAAATGGATTATGAAGTTCTTAAATGGTAGATCTGATACTTGAATTGCCAAATGGTGTAAATGACAAAGGTAATGAAGACTCCCAATGTTAAGTTCAACTATGCAGCTAACCTTGATAACAAGAAGACTCCATAGAGGTTCTTTTACCCTGTTTGAATATGCTATCAGTTGGAAACCTATTCCAAAACCAGTGTTTCTTTGTCTAGAGTCAAAATACATGGTAGTAGTTACATGAAAGGTATAGTAAATCAGTTTGGCATTAAGTGCCTTTCTTTTGGTTAATTACGCATCAAGCGTTCCATGAAAGATCCAAACACATTAATGTCAGACTAGATTTTGTGAGAGATGTGGTTGAAAACTTTGTAGTTGTCTTCTTCCTTTTGTAATCTTGCTTGTAAAGCTGTATATGATTCTGTTGCATTTTCACTTATCCCCATGTACAGTTTCTTCACTTGGACATTGTGAATGTTGTTTGTTAAAAATGCATACATGTTTAAACTATTTAAACATTCCCTTTTTTCTTACTTTTCTAGCATAATGTTGAGGGTTTGGAGAAGAAATTATCTTCTGATTATTAAAGTGATACTACTATTCAACAAATCCTGTTGAGAACTTATGTTTCCCATTGACTTTGCTTGAACTTAGATTTCTTAGGATCCTCAAATGATGCATGTTGAACAGCACCGTCATAAAACATGAAGGAACGAGTTCAGAAACAAATATTATTATATCAAGGTATATATTTGATATTTGGGTCACAAACTTTATAAACAAACAAAGGAAATAAACACTCAAACTATGTTGAAATACAGCAACATATATATACGTACATACATACACATATATATATCTCGCATCGCACTTATTTAGTATGAGAGCGTCACTTTTTTCAAATATAACGCATCGCTCTTATTTATAGCACGCTCTTATAAATTCTTCTTAACTGAGGTTTTACATAAACTGTCTTTCAAGATTATCAATGACCTGATTATCAACCTGGAAAGCCCGAGTTAGAACAGCTGGATTGATAGGTGGATTGGTACCAAAAACAGCATTCGCAATTGTTATGACTCCTGGGTTCTGGCTACTTAATGAAGAAAATGCAACAGCAGCGGTCTTTCCCACATTTAATTGGAAATGTATCATGCCTTGAGGGAACACGAAAACATCGCCAGGGTTCAAGTATTTAGTGAAAACTCTGTTTCGGATATTTGGATTCGTAGGATTTGATTCCACAAAGCCGACATAGAGTCTGCCTTTTACTAAATTAATAACTTCAGTTGCCCTTGGGTGTATGTGGGGTGCGTTTAGACCGTAGGGTGCATAGTCTATACGGACAATAGAAATGCCAAGGGTGTTAAGTCCAGGCAGTGAATTGACATCAACCCGAGTCACAAATGAACCCTGCACATTTGACGTATTTCCAGCCATATTTAAACCCGAGAAAAAGAAATCATCAGCAACAACCATCTCCGGGCTCTTGCAAATCTTCCCGTTCACAAAAACTGCATATTGACATGTTCCACAATTAAGATTAGTAAACAAATTTAATTTCTCATCATTATGTACAAAAGAAATTGTTCCGCATATGTAAACTATATTAATTACCTGATGCCATAGAATCGTTAACAGCAACACAGAAATCTTGCAGCTGGCTGGGATCGGTTGCATGCGAGAAGGAAGCTTGAAATGCCATCAGAATGGCTGCAAGGAGGCAAAGAGAAATCTTCATTGTAGAAAATTATATATTCGTGCGAGCAAGCTAGCTAGGTTTTATAAGATATTGTGGGAGTTCTGCTTGGTTTTGAAGTGAGAAATGTAGCATAAAATGGTAAGTATTTATAGATGAAAATGGGAGAAAAAGTCATCTCCTAATCATTATCTGTTTTAGTTTTTAATTAAGTAGTTGAAGACTAACTTGAAATGTTTGAGTTAAGTGAAATGTAGCATAAAATGTTTAATTAAGTGAATATTAACTTGAAATGGTTAATGTACGCAATAACGCAACTACCCCTACTAACTTCTGAAGTTTTCTCCGATTTTGAATGGCTGCTGATGATTTTATTATAAATATTTCTAAGACAACTGCTTCAATACTATTTTGGTTGAATTATACCCTCTTCTCATTTCTAGTTAATTGTTTCACCGTAGATTATGAGATTTTGTCGAACTGCAGATGAATCATAGTACTACTCAAGACTCAAGAGTAGTACTGTGATCAACTGAAATGCTTAGAGAATTCTAATGAATTGTATTTAGAATTAGAATTTAGACAATTTAAATTTGCATTTTTACATACATAAGTTGTATACAAATTTAATTGTAATTAAATTGTTTCAATTAAAATTCTAAATCAAACCATCTAAAACCAATTAAATTATTTGTCGGTCTAATTTGAGATGATGAATTATAGTAGGGACGATGATGAACGAAACCAAACCTAATTCCAATAAGACCGTCCACTGGACAATTTTTTTTTCTATTTGATTTATATTTATATAAATATGAATATTAAAAATTATGAGTGAAAAGAAACGTTTTTACTGAAATACGAGTAGAATAGTGAAACAGAACAAAATACGAACGTATACGAACAAAGGGTGACATTTTATGTATAAGAAAATATATCTTCACTGGTCTCGGTTTGTATATATCTCGAAAAAATAAAACGACTGTAAGGCCCTGGTCTGGTCCGGACGTTAAGGATTGTGTCGAACATCTAAATACATAAATATATCAAAGTAATAAGTATTACAATCCCAAATGTACTTTATAATTCGATAAATAAAACACACACCTACAAGATCAGCAGCGGAAACAAGCCCGAGTCCGTCTGTCTGCCTAGCTACCCTGTCCTCTCTTCGTGCTCAAAACCTGAGAAAACAGTATTAGGACAAGGAGAGTGTCAGTCATATAGACTCAGTGAGGATAATCAAGCATGCATGAATATGAGTCTGAATGCAACCGTACAGCAAACCACTACAACGCGCTGATCAGGCAGTTTTAAACAGTGGGGGAAACCGGTATTAGTCAGTCAGTGATCATAGCACATGAAAGGTGCTACATTTACAGTACTAAACAATAACTGTCTTGGGCTAGACCGAACTGATCAGGTATCGGTCTTAACAGTGGCGGCGTGACCTCGAGTGAGAGTTGATTTTTATGACAGGCATGACCCATCACAACTCATAAAATCCAGACCGTTTGAATGGTTGTACAGTCAGTGTTGCCCGAAAAAGATAGCGTTGCAAGTGGCATCACCCAGCATCAGTAACAGTATGTTGACAGTGTTGACCAGTACGGTTTCCCAAAATTTTCAAAAACAGTGTGTGGTTGCTTTTCAAAAATCAGTTTTCGTGCAATGTAGTTCATGAGGATCAGTAAAACGGAATCCGGATGCAATATCAATCAGTAACTAGAATAATTTAATATCATGTCAATACAGTCAAGTATTTCTAGATACAAGTCATCAATAGTTATACAGTTGGAAATCGAAATCAGTAATCGAGTCGGAGTCAGTCGGTCGTCGTCGGGTGGCTGCAGTCAAAGTTAGACAGACAGTTACGTAAACAGGAACATGTATGGAAATTGCAAGTAATGAACGGTATCAACTTTCCCAGGGCCGGATGTCGAAAGCTCGTAATCACTCACCTTTGATATCTTGCAAGCTACACGACTTCGTAATTCTGAACAGAATGCGAGCGCGCGAACAGAGGGAAGGCAATCAGCGTCGTCGATAACCGACTGACATGCAATCGAGGGGTTGGCTGGGCGGTGGTCACGGGGCAGCAAGAAACTACGGGGTGGAAAAATTGGTCGCCTATACGACACTATTCCGGCGCGAATAAGGGCGGTTGAGAGGCGCGTGGTGGTGACAGAGTGAGGCCGCACAGTGGTGGAACAGGCGGAAGAAGGGAGTACGAGCAGTGGTGGTGGAACTGAGAGGAGGTGGAAGGAGGAAGTGTGACGAACAAATGGGGAAGAACCGGTATTTATAGGCGGAGATATGCCGCCTCTTGGTCAGTCAGAAACCCACCTTGATGCCGCGTGTTCCGGCTAGGCGGCGTTCCGCTCGCCACGCATCGTCTACGCGGCGTTCCCTTCCGGTTGACGCGTGTGCCACGCGTCTTCTCTCTTGCCACGCGTCCGGAGGGCATTTTGGTCATTTTTCAGGGCAGCTCGGTCGGTGACGCGGCGGCCGGTGGCTTCTCACAAAGCAATTCACGGACTGGATCGATTGAATGGAGAAGGGAATTGAGGAAGAAGAAGGTAATTTAAGGGTATAATGGTCATTTTACCATTATATACACCTAGGTTCTTCTGGACTCCAAACGGCCCGTAAATAAATTTCAAAAAAAATATAAAATTGATTCTCGGACGATATTTAATACAAACTAAAGCCGTACAAAAATTTAAATAAATATTTTAATTTTATTATTTTTATTATTATTTTATTAATCAGGTACTAATTTAATACTTATTCGCAATTAACTGGCGATCGTAACCGGCCGTTAATTTCCGAATTTGACTCGTTGTTAAAAGTCAAATACAGTCGCACTCGTCGAGTTAGTAGTCACTGATCAGTTAAAATAATAATTAATATCGTATTAAAAATTTGCGATTCTTACAACGACGGTATAATTTTTATATATTTTTTAATTTAAAAGTAACCAAATATATTTAAAAGAAAATAAAAAAGGAGGTGAGCTCCACATGAGATATAAGAAAATATATATTTTTCACCGATCTCATTTTGTATATATCGAAAAATATAAATGACAACATACATTTTATTTCTGCAAATTAAATAAATAAAAAATTAAAAAAGGGGTTAGGGCTCATACCCAAAAATAGAAGAGAACCTCGGGGTGAGGTATGGGGGACCGATCCCCACAACCGCCCACAAGGGGTGGTCCAATTCGGTTCTTCACTACAATCGTCCCATAGGGGACGATCTTAGTAACTTACGAATACTATCTTCAAAAGTTGATATCTTTTTTGAAATAAACTAAACTTCATTAATAACAAGGATAGTTAAACATTAGAGTTAGGGCAGCTCATTTCATCTAGATCCACAAATTCGGTTCATTTATCCGATAAAATAGACCGGATCGGATCACGGATGGGGTTTTCATTCATCCGTTTTGAACGGATAAAACGGATAAATCTGCCGGATATCCGCGAATATCCGTTTATCCGTTAGACTAGGGGTATTATTGTTATTTTACATTTTTCCCTAATTCTCTACTCCTAAGTATTAGCAGCCGCCAGCCGGTTCTTCTCCATTCCGCATTCGTCTTTCTCTTCCACCGTTCCGTCTTTTTCGTTTCTCTTCCACCGTCCCGTCTTATTCTCCATTCCGTTTCTTCTCCATCCCGTCTTCTTCTCCACCGTCTTCTTCTCCGCCGTTTCTTCTACATTCGTCTTCTCTTTCATTCGTCTACTCTTCCACAATTTCACACAGCCGTGGCACCGTTTTCTTCTCCGCCGTCTTCTTCTCCATTGTCAGAATTCAGAAAGCCCTTTCATCGTCACTCCATTTGCCCGCCGTCGTCAGTTGACTCATTTCGATTTGCCGTCACTTCTTGTCGTCACTGTGTGTAGGTGAAGGAGTGGACGAGCAGAGTAGTGGTTGAGCTAAAGGAGGCGGTGGTGCTCGGTGGTCGACCGGATCCGATGAAATTGCGCGACGAAGTAGTGGTCCGACGGAGGCAAGGTGGGCGGCGGATGAAGAAGAAGAGTGAATTAGAGCAGACGTTTATTCTTTCTTCTTCTTTCTCCCCTTTTTATTTGCCCTATTTTTCTTTTCTTTTTCTTTAACTTTACTGGATACGAATATCTGCTGGATTTATCCGTTATCCGGCGGATTTATTCGTATCCAATCCGCTCGGAATGGATTGGATAACAAATGGACTATTTTTCCATCCGTTTGACCGGATATCCGGTCAAACGGATGCGGATTGATCCGTATCCGTCCGTTGCGCAGTCCTAATTAGAGTTATTGTTCCACAAAGGGACTTTACGGAACAAGGTCCTAGACTATTCATTCAAAATATACATACCAAGCCACACCGGTGAAATATTTCAAATACGCAATTCTTAAACTAATAGAGTTCAAAGGGTGAAAAAATCATTAAAAGATTCAAAATCATCAAAATGGTATCCACTTCCAATTTTAGACAAAAGATCAACACTTGTTAGGAATATCTTTTAGTGTTTTTGATCAATCACCATGTAGCTTATCTTTAGTACAGAAAGGTGACTAGTACTC
>JAYMSP010004931.1:0-14899 GCA_036897095.1 Plantago elongata
TATTCATCAACTGGATGTCAATAATGCTTTTCTTCATGGCAATCTTCACGAAACAATTTATATGCATCAACCATTGGGATTCAAGGATAAAACACACCCGGATTATGTGTGTCCACTGAAGAACTCTCTTTATGGTTTGAAGCAAGCCCCTCGAGCTTGGTACCAACGTTTTGTTGATCTCGTTCGTACCATTGGTTTCTGCCATAGCCAGTCGGATCACTCGCTCTTTATCTACTCTTGAGGAATCGACACAACATATATTCTTCTCTATGTGGACAACATTATTTTCACCGCATCCTCTGATACGCAACGGCTATCCTTCATGAAGATGCTCGGTGCGGAATTTGCAATGAAGGACCTTGGCCCCTTATCATATTTTATGGGTATTTCGGTTACTCGTACATCAGCTGGCTTGTTTCTCTCTCAGTAGAATTATGCACTCGATATAATTCAGCGAGTTGGAATGTCCCAATGCAAGCCGTCTCTCACACCGGTCGACACCAACAACAAGCTCGGCTCTGAAGCCAGTTTGCCATGTGAGGCCGTCTCTTTATCGTTCCCTTGTAGGTGTCTTGCAATACTTGACCTTCACTCGACCTGAAATCTCCTATGCATTTCAACAGGTTTGCCTTTACACGCACGATCCAAGGGTCAACTACATGAATGCTCTCAAACGCATCATTCTATATATACATGGCACTAGTACTATCGGTTTCCATCTCTACAAGACCAATGTCAGCTCTCTTGTCTCATATACGGATGCCGATTGGGGTGGTTGTCCGGACACTCGCCGTTCTACTCCTGGCTATTCTGTTTTTCTTGGCGGCAAACTTATCTCTTGTTCTTCTAAGAGGCAACCAATGATCTCCAAATCTAGTGCTGAGGCTGAGTATCGAGGCGTTGTCAACTTCGCATCTAAGTCTTGCTGGCTTCGGAATCTTATTCTGGAGCTACGTTGTCCGATTTCTAAAGTTACTTTGGTCTATTGCGACAATGTCTCCGCCATAGATCTTTCCGGAAATCCCGTGCAACATCAATGCACGAAGCATATTGAGATGGACATTCATTTTGTCCGTGAAAAGGTTGCTAAAGGCGAAGTCTCGCTATCAAATAGCAGATATCTTCACGAAAGTACTTCCGCGCATACTCTTTGATGATTTTCGTGACAGTCTCAGTGTCAGATTTCCTCCCGCTTCGATTGCGGGGGTGTGATAGACTATGTAATCCTAGTTAGATTAAACATAGTTATATATATATTAGTGTCCTAGTTAGATTATTCTTATTCTTCTAATTCTTAATTAGATTAGACATAGCTTTTTATATTTTGTATATATATCCTACATCATTCTATGAATAAACACAATTGATTATTCAATAATCTTACAATGATGTTGCCTGGGTCGGAAGTTATGAATGATTTGATTGACAGGAGAGCCGATTCATCCGTGTTGGCATTGAGTGGTTATGTTGTGGAAATGGTAATTAGGGAAGATAGATGCAAGCAGATGATGAGCAACAAAGCTGCAGTAGATTGCGTTTCTGGCATTGATACGTGATTGCAATCTGGAATTTCAATTATTAAAACGAGTTGTTCAAGTAAACGCCAGTCCAGTTGTTATAAATAACGTTACCCTTATCTGCAAGTCCATAAATAGAAAATGACCAAACATAGACTACCAAAGTTGTCTTTATCATGTAACTCGAATAGAAATATCCAAATTGTTACAGGTTATGACTTTTTCGATAAAGTCTTTATGAACGTGGACTACCAAAGTCGTTTTTCTCATTTTCTGAATTGAATACAAGAGTTTGTGGAGGGAGTATAGATAATTAATAACTTTTCAATAATTAACCTGAAGTTTACACAGGTCCGTGGGGAAAGATAGACTAGGCATACTCAAAGTGGGAAAGAATCATCTACTAATCTACTCTACTTGACTACTTCATGATGAATCTTCTTGAGCCTAACTAGAACATCTTTGATATCAGGCCACTTCTCTGATAGATCTACATTACATTGTAGGGCTAGTTCCACGATTAATTTCACACATTCCTCGATGTTGGATATAACACAACCTTGCTCGCCATCGATCAGTTTCTCATCAACAATTTGCATTGTACTATTGGGATATGATTCGAATACCCATTTGTTCATGGGTATGCCTCCCAAAAACAGCTCATCTGTAGGCTTCTTTCCGGTAAATGTTTCCATCAAAATAATGCCGTAGCTGTAAACGTCTATCGTTGTCGAAACTAATCCTGATGATCCATACTCTGCATCATAGGTTTACATGACGAGAAAATTTTGTTAAATAACTAATCTACGGAACAAGAGGATTGCATCATTAGTAAAAATAGACTTTGAGTTGAAAAAACTATATCACTCGTATGTCGTATGAGGAAGTAGAAAAAATATATAAGTATTGATCAAGATTAGTTGATTAAAAGTTCAAGAATATTGTTACCTGGTGCCATGTATCCGATCGTACCCAAAGTTTTGGTCAGCTCTATCTTCTGATCTTCCACCAGAAGCTTGGCAATTCCGAAGTCTCCTACACGAGCTAGCATATGTTCCTCCAACAAAATGTTGCTCGGCTTCAAATCACAATGAACAATGGGGTGGGAGTATCCATGATGAAGGTACTCCAATGCAGAACTCACATCTATCATAATTTGCAATCTCTGATCAAAGTTCAACCCAAAATCAAGGGAATGAAGCCACTTATCAAGATTCCCATTTGGCATATATTCCATTACCAATGCCTTGAATTCAAAGTTGGAGCAACTGGTGATGATCTTGACAATATTTCTATGTCGAAGGCTCCTCAATACTTGGCCCTCTATGTCGAAGCTCTTGAATGCACCTTGAACTTCTAAATTGAAAACCTTCACAGCAGCGACCATTTGATCAGAAAAGATTCCGTGGTACACTGAGCCAATACCTCCTTTTCCAATCAAATTTCCAGTGCCCAGGTTGTTTGTTGCTCGAAGAATTTTGTAGTATGAAATCCTCTCATGTGTGCCATGAGGTGAATCTGCTATAGGTATAGATCTACTATTTCTGCGACAATATCTGAGTGACAAGAGCATAAACACTGCAGCTACTACAACATACACGATCGAGGGGAGAATATACCTCAAAAGTGTGTTAAGTCTATCATTATATCTTGAAGAGTTGGATGTGCTACATGGCTCAACACCAAATCGAGATGGTCCACACAAGCCTCTATTACTCATGAAAAGACCTGAAGTAAAGTTTGCAAAAGGACCTCTATTGGGGATTTCTCCATTAAGTTCATTGAATGAGACATTGAAGTAATCAAGATATAAAATGTTCTCCAAGGACATTGGAATTTGACCAGAAAGATTGTTTTGGGAAAAGTCCAAATATTGTAAAGCGTCAGTGAAATAAGGAGGTATAGATCCATTAAATTTGTTATTATGCAAATCTAGAGTAGCTAGGCTCTCAAGTTCACCAATACGGATTGGTATGTTCCCCGACAGTTAATTCCAAGACACATTTATTGACTGTAAGCTGTTGAGGCTGCCAAAATCACTAGGCAGAGAATCATCAAAGTTATTCATTAACAGATACAAATTTAGAATGCCCGTATTGGTGAAAAGAAATGGTGGAATTCTTGAACTGAACAGATTGTTGTTCAAATAAAGATTCCGCAGTGACCTGAGGTTTCCCAAACAAGCTGGTAGTTCACCAGATAGCTTGTTAAAGCTAAAGTCGACTTCATAAAGATTTTCCAGGCTACATATGCTTTCAGGTAATGAGCCATGAAAAAAGTTTCCAGATAGTATTAATCTCTGCATGTTTCTCAAACTTCCTAAACTGATAAGAAGATCTCCATCCAAGTTAGTAACTTCAAGATGTAACCAAAACAAGCCCTCAAGATTACCAATCTCACTTGGAATTATGCCTTCAAATTTGCAACCTTTGGCAAGAAATTTGTCAAGAGATTTGGAGAGATTGCCTATAGAATTTAGTAGCGCACCTGCTATCTGATTATGGTGTATGGCTATGGTAGTCAGGCTTCTACAATTGGCCAAAGAAGTAAGAAACTCTTGCTCGGGTATGGACAAATTGTTGGTGAAACAATTTAATGCTACCCTGAGTTGTTTCAGTTGGTGTAAGTTTCCAAGATTTGTTGGTATGAGTCCAGTGAATGAGTTGTTGAGAATATCAAAAATTGTCAAGTGGGAAAGATTGGAGATTGTATTCGGGATTTCTCCTAAAAATCGATTCATTCCAAAAGACATTGTCTCTATATTTGGAAGCAATATGTCTATGGAAGGTGGTATGGTGCCTGAGAGTCTATTCTTTGTGAGAGAAAGGATTTGTAGCCTGGTCAGGTTGAAAATCGAGTACGGTATGTTACCATCTAATCTGTTTGTATCAAGGTTCAAGTATGTTAACCTAGATAGACGTCCCAATTCTGAAGGAATTGTGCCTTCAAAACTGTTTCCACTCAAGTCTAGTGTGTCCAAGTTTGAGAAGTTACCAATTGAGGGTGAAATAAGAACTGTATATAAGCACCATGATTACTACAAGTTAGGAAAATCTTTAACTGTGCCAGCATATGATCTGTACTGTACTGCAAGTTACTTGATCGTCTCGTTTTGGGAAGACCAATTCTATTTGGTTACTGAAGGACGAAAAAGAAAACAATTAGCACATACCTGTTAATTCGTAATTAGAAAGGTTGAGGGTGGTCACTTGGTGCCTCGGGCTGCAAGTAACGCCTGTCCAGGTGCAGAACGAGGTTCCCTGTGACCAGTTGGTGGTCATAACATTGTTTGGGTCGGAAGTTATGAATAGATTGATTGACAAAAGAGTCGACTCGTCATTGGTTAGGGAGTTTGGAGATTGAGAAGATGAAATGATAAATAGGCAAGATAGCAGCTGCAAGCTGAAATGCATTATTACAGCATGTTGTCCCATTTAAATTTTAGTGTAGTAGAACTTTGTTAAGATAGTGAAATACATATACTATATAACTGGGAATCAGGTAAGATTTAACAGGTATATCTAACCTTAGGGGTCAAGGGACATGGATCAAGTCAAATGCATTCAAATTCACTAAGACATTAATTATCTGCAAGTCCTTTTAACTCCAATAAAAAATGACCAAACTTGGACTTACAAGTCGTCTTCCTTTGTCAAATTGGGAATACTTTTGCAGGCCTTCCAGCTACCACAATTTTGACAGATTATGTGTAACTTTTTCCGCTTAAGTCTTCATGGAAGAGTTTGTGGAGGTACCACAATCTTACAGGAAGTAACTCATGTTTTAAATTTAATACAAGAGTTTGTGGAGGTACGCATGATCCATGGATTAAATAACTAAGACAATATATTTTTGTTCTGGGATAGATGGAGCATGCTGTAATCTAGTTTCATGATTGACTTCGTGCAATCTTCAATGCAAGATATAATTAGGCTGTATGCTGACTGGTACAGAGTGGTTGTTTTTCAGAACATTAATCAACACGCTTTACGGCGGGGTGTCCTAATTGCTAGCTATGACGGGTATCTTATTCTCAAAATCATTGCGAGTTGTTAGCCACAAACAGATTGCCGGGTTTAACATGTCATATATAAATACGTATATGAAAATAAAATTCTCAGCAGTTTGTGGTTATGATGTTGCCTGGGACAGATGTTAATGTTTTGATTGACAAAAGAGCGGATTCATCAGTGCTGGGCTGCTGGCATTGAGTGGTTGAGCTGTGGAAATGGTAATTAGTGAAGATAGATGCAGGCAGATGATGAGCAGCATAGCTGCAGTAGGTTGCATTTCTGGCATTGTTAGGCGTAATGTTGTCATGGTCCTGTGTGATTGCAAGTCCTATAAGTTTTCATGAAAGTGCTCAAGTGTATTAATTCTTACAGGAAGTAACTCATCTTTTGAATGAAATACAAAAGTTTGTGGAGGTAAATAATTGAGCACGGACCAATGAGGATGAGCATGTAGTGGATATGAGTATTTTTTTTCTTGAAATGGCAAAGGTGACTTGAAGCCGAACTATAAGTTGAAGGGTAAGCGTCTTACCAACTGAGTTGCGATTCATTGTCTAGTGAATATGAGTATTAGTATAAAAGTATTGGTATCGCCCTTGTTTATTTTAGGTTCTGCAGTATCACAGTTCTCGTATTCGCTTCCCTGCTTCCCAGGATACAAGAGTCAATTCACCGGTATGGAAATGAGTGATCTAGCAGAGGAAGCTATAGTTAGGCAATGATAAACCCAAGGAGAAGTAGAATTACTGCACTATACGTTTTTGCCATTAATTGTTAGGTGTAATATAGTTTTGGCTATATTTGAGAGTAACCTTCTATCAGTGTATAGTGTTAAACGCTTGTTTGTTTGATTTGGTCGACAGAAAACTGCCAATCGAAAACACCATCTTCACTTTTGTAAAACTTCTGCAGCTGTTGCCGAGCATCGCCCCTGCATTTTAATAATGTACTGATTGCTTTCATTTTACGTCAGAAATGGGAAATGCCTAATGGGAAGCGCAGCTCAGCTCCAACCAATAGGTCGGGGTTCGTGTCACCCTTTAGCCGTCAGTCGATTGAGAGTGAAGTAGTGCCTGCATAGTTGCAGGTTAAGTGATCAATTGAACCATATAAGAAATTCTAAGCAAGTTAAACAACTTAGCACCATTTGTCTGATACATATAGATTCTGAGTATACTTTCAATATAGGTGACCAGTAAATCCTACAAGGAAGATTGTAAACCAAATAAGAGTACTTTCTTTTATTCATCGACAACTTTTGTATTCCTATATGTCTTCAAGGAATATTGAATGAATTGGTGGAACATTCTCTCTCAGGTTGTTATTATACTTCCAAACTCTGTAGAGTGTAGCATTCCTATAGACACAGGAAACTTCCCGCTCAGTTTATTCACTCATTTTCAGTTCCTAAAGGCCAGGCAGATTCCCGATTGTCTCAGGTATCAGGGTGGTGAAGCACTGAAGCTCTTATTCCTCAAGTCCAAGTAGAGTGTAGCATTCGTATAGAACATCTTTCTGATAGATCTACTGTACATTGTAGGGCTAGTTCCACGACTGATTTCGCACATTCCTCAATGTTGGATATAACACAACCTTGCTCGCCATCGATCAGTTTCTTATCAACAATTTGCATTGTATTACTGAGATATGATTCGAATACCCATTTGTTCATGGGTAACTCTCCCAAAAACAGCTCATCTGTGGGCTTCTTTCCGATAAATGTTTCCATCAACATAATCGTAGCTGTAAACGTCTGTCGTTGTCGAAACTAATCCTGATGATCCAACTCTGCATCATAAGTTTGCAGGATGAGAAAATTTTGTTAAATAACTAATTCACACAATAAGAATTTGACATCACTAGTAAAAATGGACTTTGAGTTGAAAAAACTATATTACTCGTATTTCATAGGAGGAAGTGGTAAAAAAAAATGTAAGTACTGATGAAGTAATTGGTTAAAAAAGTCCAAAAGATTGTTACCTGGTGCCATGTATCCCATTGTACCTAACTTTTTGGTAAACTCTATTTTCTGATCTTCCACAAGAAGCTTGGCAATTCCAAAGTCTCCTAGCTACCAAATCTTCGTCCAATAGAAGGTTGCTCGGCTTCAAATCACAATGAACAATGGGGTGGGTATATCCATGATGAAGATACTCCAATGCGGATCCCACATCTATCATAGTTTGCAATCTCTGATCAATGTTCAATCCACAATTAAAAGAATGAAGCCACTTGTCAAGATTCCCATTTGACATGTATTCCATTACTAATGCCTTGAATTCAAAGTTGGAGCAACTAGTGGTGATCTTGATAAGATTTCTATGTCGAAGGCTCCTCATTACTTGACATTCTATGTCGAAGATGTTCAACGCACCATGTACATCTAAATTGAAAACCTTCACAACGACCATTTGATCAGAAAAAATTTCCTGGTACACTGAGCCAATACATCCTTCCCCAATCAAATTCCCAATACCTAGATTGTTCGTTGCTCGAAGAATTTCATAGTATGAAATCCCTCTCATGTGTGATTCCAAGAGGTGAATCTGTTATAGGTATAGATGTTGCTTTTCTACTACAATATCTGAGTAAGGCTGTTCTCTTCAACTGAGATTTACTGAACTGGACTGAATTTAACTGAATTGAACTGAACTGAACTGAACTGAACTGAACTGAAGTAAGGTATAAATTATAACTAAGTCGAGCTGAACTGGATTGAACTGTAGTGATTTTCAGTTGAAGATAACATAACCTAAGATAAACACTGCAACTACTACAACAGAAGCGATCGAAGGGGAGAATATACCTCAAAAGTGTGTGGAGTCTATCATTATATCTTGAAGGGTTGGATGTGTTACACGGGTCGAACACCAAATTGAGATTGTCCACACAAGCCACTATTACTCATGAATAGACGTGAAATAAAGTTCGCAAAACTGACCTCTGCTGGGGATTTCTCCAGTAAGTTTATTGAACGAGACATTGAAGTAAGCAAGATGCACAATGTTCTCCGAGGACATTTGAATTTGGCCAGAAATATTAGTTTGGGGACAAATCCAAATGCTGCAAAGCAACTAGATTGGAGAAAGATGGAGGTATAGAGCCATTTTACCTGTTATTTTGGCTCAATACCTCCATCACTTGTGTCGTGAACTTCACAAATGACAACAAATGCTATATATACTTCTTTGCAAGCCTGTGGATCTAAAACTGTGATTCCTTTTCAACCATTAGAGTACTTACATCAAAATAATAAATGTGTTTCAACTGTTGTCCTAGTCAAGCAACATACTCACACGATACGCTGACTTGCACACACACACACACACACATCATGACCTGATGATCACAATTTACAAACTTGTGCGGATATTTTACCTGGGTTCAAAACTGGACGAAAGATGAGTACTCCTGTTGTATGCAAACATTTTATCATTACTATTGTAAGGATGCTCAACATTCTTGCCTTCCTTTTAGTAACTTGCTGAGTTTGCTGCAGATTCTGCATTAGGATTCAGACCAATCATTAACATGATACTCTCTATCTCTTTAACCACTTCGCTCATGGTTGGTCTGTTAGCACCCGTCTCTTGAACGCACCACAATGAAAGATCAACAAGCTTTTCGACGCTTTTTGGTGCAGCATTTGTGGCAACTATCGGGTCAAGGAATTCTTGAAGGCCATACATCTCCTTGGTCGTGTCCATTAAGTGTTTCAGTTCTGTAACTATATATTTCCCTGCTTCAATTGGATTTCTGGCTGTTAAAAGTTCCAGCAGCGTTATCCCGAAGCCATATACGTCGCTCTTTTCTGTAAGTTGATTTGTCATGTAGTATTCAGGATCCAAATATCCCTGGTGATCTCAAAGAATATGGCAGTACTCAGTTTTAATTAGTCTAGAATTATACTTTACACAAGGCAAACAAAATATAATCTTATGATGCATATGAAATTAAAGAATATTCACTTACCATTGTTCCTTTAACTTGAGTGGTTACATGAGTTCTTTCAGCATCACCCATAGGTTTAGAGAGACCAAAATCAGCCACTTTAGCATTAAGGCGTTCATCCAACAATATGTTGTTTGCTTTGATATCCCTGTGTATGATGGGAGGATCTGCAAGGTCATGCAGATATTGCAATCCTCTGGCTGCCCCAAGAGCTATACGTAGGCGTCTCATCCAATCTAATCTTATCCCAGATAGCCCTGCAAAGTAGTGCTAGTCAATTTTAAGACTATTAGCATCATCACTAGCAACAATTTATGCAAAAGTTGGATAGAGTACCTCTAAGACTATCCTTCACCGATCCATTTACAATAAACTCGTAAACCAGCATTTGTTCCCCTTGATCAAAACAAAAACCGACAAGACTGGCTAAATTCTTGTGATGAACCCTAGAGAGCAGCTCGATCTCCATTTTGAACTCCAAGCAACCCTATGTGGATCCTTGCCGAGCTCTTTTTATTGCAACCACTTGTCCATGGGGAAGAATTCCTCTGTATACCTGAGAGAAAATTAGGAAAATTGAGAAAGAAATAGTCTTCAGGCATGTTAATCACTATTTTCGCATACATTGTATTCCAAAACATCATGCATTCAAAGTGTGATTGAATCAACAAAGCGAATATCAATCCAGGGCCAAATGACTAGTAAAACCAACCTTCCCATATCCACCACTTCCAATGTTATTCGTTTCGGAGAAGTTATTTGTGTATTTCTTAAGTTCTTCGAATGAGAAATATTTGGCTTCTTTAAGTTGTGGGAGATCACCATTTTTTGAATTTGGATCCCAGGTTGCTACAAGTATGGAAGAAAAGGTCAACCTTGCTGTAATATCAGAAAAACAACATGATTTAGACAAGGATATCAAACATACCAAAAGGATCCTTTTTTTTGCCAGCTATTTCAGCTCTTCTCTTCTGGCGGAAAGCATAGACTCCTGCAAGGAGCAATAGCAAGAATAGAACAGCTCCACCGGCTGCAGCTCCAATGATAATGGCAGTTTGTGAATTGTGGCCCGCATTTAGGACTGTAATATTTCATGGCAATATATTAAGCAAAAAGAACTTTCTTGCTTCAACGAGAAACACAATTAATCATTTTACCTGCAATGTATGGATAGCAGTCAGCCATGAAGTAAAAGGATCCAAATCCATGTGGTGGCCTAATAGTCGGGCTGCTGAGCAGAAATCCTATACTAGAAACCCAGCGTGGTTGAAGTAATCTTGGCCAGATGGGAAAATTTTAAGAGTCAATTCAAGGTTGTTGTATGCATTTTTTGTTGGATTACTCAGAGCAACTGATTCCACGGGGAGTCCATGAGACCGAATTGAACCCATCAACGTTTCGTGAAGAGACTCAAAAATGGTCGCGTTCCCAAAGTTTGAGAAGGAAGTAGAACGAAATACCAGTATTCCTGTGTATGGATACGCGCAAGTGCAATTTGGGCTATAAACTTTATCTGAACTGCAATGACCGTGTGAGCAATTTTGTGATGGAGTTGAATAAGTTGCATATGACTGAGTAAGTCTGCAGTAGTTTTCGCTCTTCCCTGTGCATATTGGATTTCCAACTAGTCTGCATATATGTAGTAAGATGACAAAGATGAGGACTAGAAGTTATAACTAGCTTAGGACCTGGCACTTAGCCATGTTCTTCAACTTAGTTATATTTTATACTACAATTTAGTTGAGATCTGTTCAGTTCAGAAAATTACAGTTGAAGAGAACATAGAATAAATTGCTAAAGATGAGGAAGGGAAGAGGAGAGTGATCAGGAATTACACAAGTGTAAAACTATCGCCATGTCGTGGACTGTAGGAGCCGATAGAATCTCCCTCTAGATCAATTAGCGTCAGTTGGCTGCTAGGGTTGGAGCCAACATTTAATGTGCCGTTAATCCCCCGATTGCTCTTCAATACTCTGATGAGAAAAATGTAACAGGATTCAAAATGGAAACCAGGATGGAATTTGCACGTAAGTACAAAGTTGTGAGCCAAGAGTTCACAGCTCACACTGTTTGCAACTGTGGTTTGCTGAACAATGAAATAGGAAGTTCTCCTCGAATCTGTGTGTTTTCCATGTATCTGCATGATCAATATCAGGAACGTCTTAGAACAAAAATTCAACCTAAATGGCAAGTAAGTTGTGTGTTTTCCATGTATCTGCATGATCAATATATCAGGAACGTCTTAGAACACAAATTCAACCTAAATGGCAAGTAAGTTGTGTGTGTCATAGAGAGAGATGTACAATGAGGTCAAGGACTCCATAGATGAAAACCACAAGGGTATATCCGTTGGGTCAAACGAATTATTGCTCATATCCCTGCAATAACATACAAACCAGAACAACACATATTCGTTAGTTACTGCATCCGAGACAGGAACATGCCATCTCTGAGGTTTGCATATTGTGTACATTTACTACTACTATATACAACACAACATTATACTGTACCAGGCAGAAAATCAGCATGTGTTGTGAACTTACACATAATTGAGCTCGTTCATGTCAGTTAGATTGGGTAGAATTCCAGTCAACTGGTTGTTTGACAATTGTCTGTAATGTTTTATAAGAACAGTGTTTACTTATACAGCACTTGATGGATATATAATTATATATAAGAGGCTACATATTTTGTACTTACAGATTTTGGAGATTGCGGAGGTTGTTGATGTTCTGTGGAACAGATCCACCCAAGGAGTTCCTATCTAACCGACTTTTGTAAGAAGTGATATTTAGTTAGTGCATGTTTGCCGAAGGTCACTTGGATAGATAAGTGTTTAAATTGTTTCTCCTTACATAACTTCCAGAGTCTGCACAAGCCCCAGTGAGGAAGGTATTGTTCCAGTAAGCAGGTTGTTTTCGAAAAGCCTAATCACATATTGTGTAATACAGGATAAGCGAAACGACAAATATGCTGGCATAACTCAAGCAAATATGATCATTTTCAACTTACAGATGAATAAGACTCATATTCGAGCTAAACAGCTGAGATGGTATTTCACCAGATAGCTGATTATTCCCAAAATGGCTGCAAGAAATTAACCTGGTTTGAGTGTATACTGGAACAGAAGTAACCAAATTAGAAGGATAAAGAAAAAAAATTTCACATACAAGTGATACGCGGCAAAGAGCATATCAAGACCAGGTGTGCTTCCATCAGAGACTGGGATACTTCCAGTGAGTTTATTCTCAGCTAAATCCAGCAAATAAAGCTTTGATAAGTTACCAATGCTAGGTGGAATCTTTCCAGAGAACTTGTTCGAATTTAGTGACCTTTACGGAACAATGTAAAGTGCATTAGTTTGTGGTCAAGTAAATTGTCATGAGTCTCATGAAACAATAAGGAAATAGAGCCAGAATTCCTACAGGTAAAGCAGCTGTTGTAGAGATCCTAGAGTTTTCGGTATGCTACCAGAAAATCCACAACCAACGAGGAATCTGCAGTGCATTAATGGGTAATCATCATCTAAGGGAACATTACATAGCATCAACTGGTGATACAATTTTAACATTCACATTTCCTTACAAGTTTGTTAGTCGCAATAAACTACCAATTTGTGAAGGAAGTGTTCCTTTCAATTCCGGGTTGTATGACAGATCCCTATAAACATATACCATTTTTGTCAGCAATGCGAAAAACCAGTTCACAGAATGACAGTTTGCTACACGCGAATATTCAAGAAAACATGATTGTTAGCGATAACGTAGAATAGAAAGCCTACAGGATCTCCAATTCCGAAAATTGTCCAATCTCAGGTGGTAGCGGACCAGTCAAATTGATGCTTGGTAATGTTCTGAGAAAAGTAGAATCTTACATATCAGAAGAAAGGTAAAGCATTATATAAGTTCTGATTATAGTAGCAAATAGCTTACATAGAGACAACACGGTTTCTGCTACATTTAATTCCATCCCAACCATCTCCACAAGGATCAGACGACCCTTTCCAATTGGGCGGGGCAGAATTCTTCCATTCAGTTCTGAGAACAGTTAGAGGACCAACTGCATCACAGATAAAACAGTTTTGAACAAAATTAGAAATAAAAACTCAGTCATGTCATCAGTATTAACACCACCAGATCTAGTACGATTCCGAATATTTATTAACCGGGTCAATACACTAACAACTAACAAGAACTACAAATCAATGTTCTTTACATGACAATTGACCAGAACTATTGTAAAGGTGATTATTTCAAGCAAAACAAAGCAGGACAGAACAAACTTACAATCATCTGCGTTAGTGTCTCCTGCTACAACATGAACATGGATCAGAACTCCAATGAGAAATATATGACCTTTCCAAATCATCATGATCACCCAAGAAAGCAAGAAGCATGTAAATTCTCAAGTACCTAATCTTGGAAAGAGCTGAAAAGGCTGTTTATAGAAGTGTATATAAAGAACAATACTTTCAAAGTGGCACCTAGCTACTATGATTTCTCAACGCTTACTAGTTATTCAGACACAGGCATTTTATTAGCACACATATTGTATATATTTGTTCTCAGACCTGACTTATAGCAAGTTCAACATGCAAGTTTTCATTCATTATTATAGGAAAAGAACTTGTGGAAACCAACAAGTCTCTAATCTAATCCTGGGATTTGGACAAGTTATGCTCTCATTTATTGTAGGCAAGCCAGTTGTTCTTAAGATAAAATGTATCATGCTCAAACATGACATGTCATGTCATTTAAACTTCATCAATTAGGTAAATCAAAGTTCTTGTCTTTCCCCCCTCTTATATTCTGGTACTATTAAATCCTTTTGCCAAAATGAATAAATAATTATCATGGCTATGGATCGAAGTTTTGATTTTGAGAGTGTTTCAGACTTTCTGTTAAAGTATTTCGAGCATATTAGCTTAGGGATTCATTCAGAGCTAACCATCGAAGCACCTTATGTTTGCTACTGCAGTTTGTTTTCCACCCGGACATCCTTATGATTCGCTGAATATATGTTCAAACAAACTTTAGTGTAATTTGGTTGTTGACTGTTCAAAACTTCAAATTTTGTGATTGACCCAATTGTGAGCAAGTAATATAACACTAGTGTACTCCATGAGAGAGTTACTGAATCTGAGCTATGGTTTCAAATGGCTCATTCAGTTGAAAAGTTCGGAAGAAGCTATTGAAGAAGACAAAGGAGAATAGTCATTTTTGTTTTAGTACAACCTGGATTTATTTATTATTACTAGAGTTGGTACACTGCGCTCAACGGGCACAGCGCGGTGCCCGTGTTTTTTTCAATGAAATTATGCTTAAATTATTGGTGTTAAATGAAATCGAAAGTAAATTTTAACATACATATAATACACTTATTTTTCTAACATCTACTTATCCCATCCACGTCACTACC
>JAYMSP010004932.1:0-14899 GCA_036897095.1 Plantago elongata
ACTACGTACCTAGCAACTATATTTATATACGTACATATAATAGATATCGTCCCTCGTATATATACATATCGATGGAAAATGCATTTCTTACTTCGGACTATTATTTCACATATAAGATTCAGATTCATCATTCTGCATCTGACTATTTATAGCTCTCACAAAGTCAATCATGCATGGGATTGATATCAATATCACTACCGTTAGACGAAATACATATATAATTAAGTAAATTATTTAGATACGTACATACACATATATACGGGATATAATTATGATCATCGATATATATCTAGCTATATGCATGGGGATCGATCCATTATATGTATATAAATATATAGTAAGTACGTACGTATCGATCGATTATAATGATCATTGATATATATATGATCGATCCATTATATATATATGTATATATAAATTACGTACGTATAATTATAATCGATCATATATATAGTAGTGCGTACGTACGTATACATATCATCAATTTATATATATATATATATATATATATTACGTATAGTGCGTACCTACGTAATTAAAATACAGTATCTTTTTAATTAAAACTAAAGAAAATGAAGTATATAAATATTTTTTTTATATGTACGTAATTAAAATAAATTATATATATGAATAAAATAAAACAAAGTATATTTTTAATTAAAATAAAATAAAATGAAGCACATATATAAATATAATTGTTTAATGCAAATTTCTAACGGAATCTTTAATTCCGTTAGAAATGTAACCGGCCAGTGGTTAAACCATCTGGCCGGATTGCAAATTTCTAACAGAATCATATATTCCGTTAGAAATTTCTAACGGAATTGATGATTCCGTTAGAAATTCCGTTACTGTTCTAACGGAAAAAAATTCCGTTACAAAACCGCTGTTTTCTTGTAGTGTAATTAATACCGTATGCCTTACAAAGGAAGTGATAAAATTAGCGTTAATTTCATTGATTGATAAAATGAGGATAAGATTATGAAGCATATGGATTGTCATTATGAGCCTCCATGCTAAGCAGTGTGGTGGATATTAGAATCTCCGCTGAATTATAAGATTTATGTTATTAAGAGATTGCCATTTCATTTGAAGAATGAGCAGTTTGTTCCTTTAAAAGATGATGGTGTGTGCCACATGTCATCAACTATGCCAATGTAATACCCAATCCCACATCGATTGAGAGTAAATGGATGAATGGTATATATGTAGACCACTTTTCTTCTAAAGTATGAGATATTTGGGGATTCCAAAAGAAAATTTGTGTGGGTTCCGACCCAAAGAGGACAATACTGTACCAACAAAATGTGTGTAAGACAGTCATGAGTAACCTCGCCTGCTCAACGAGCCGAGTTTCGGCCCTTGGCCCATTGGTAGCCGGGTCGTTATAATTGGTATAAGGCCGGGACTATCCAGAACTGCATGAACTAAGTGCTATTCGGGCAAAGTGCTAAAATGTATGGGTGGTGGGAGCCACCATTTAAGCCAGTAGGGGTCACCGCTAGAGTCCTCCACGGATGGTTGGTCTTGGGACAGACAATAAACCCATTAGAAAGCTCAATAGGGACGTCAAGAATTTAAGGGTGATGATTGTAATAAACAAAATCCCACATCGATTGAGAGTGAAACGAAATTGTATATATGTGATCATCATTCTCCTATGATATGAGGCATTTTTGGGGATTCGAAAAGTAAATCCTTGCGGGCACCGATCAAGCGGACCATATCATACCAATGAGATGTGTGTGAGACAATCATGAGTAACCTCGCCGGCTCAGTGGCTCGTCTCTCGGACCATTAGTGGTCAAGAGGTCGTTACAACCAATGTCAAACAAGTGCAGTTTTTGCATTGATTCGAGTTGAACAAAATAAATCATTGGAAACTGACTTATGTTAAAATTGTCTGATATCATTGTTGAAAATAAACATAAAATATTTCATGTATGAAAACAAAAAAACAAACAAGGTTTTCGGTTGAATGTGTTGATTATGTTGTTCAAAATATCACAAGATGCATGTGAAGTTATGAGCCTCTTATGTAGTGATGGAGGGTATATTAGTGGTTTCACAGTGGCAATTCTATATGTTTTTTGCAACACCTTCTTATAAAAATGTTGTTCCTTACACAATAGGTCGAAGCCTGGGTGTGTCGAGCAAAACATAAAAGCTATTATAAAACGACATTCGATACGATCAACAGATAATACTCACAATCCCAGTGCACTAAATTTACATACCATTCACATATTTAATAACCAATTTAAATTTTGTATTGAATTGCCATATAACGATTAGAGATGTAAATAGCTCCACCGGAGAGTTGTTTACTTACAACTCTCCAATAAGAGTTGTTTACAACTTCAATTGGATCTGTTTCGGTTTCATGAGTAGCCGTTTGACCTCTGTCGGAGTTTCAATTTCGATTGAAATTACCGAATTTGTTGTTGGCGTTCGAAGTTTTTTGAAGACGGTAAGGAAGGAGAAAAGGGAAAATTAATTGGGTATTCTTTAAAATAAATTTGATTGAGGTTTAATATAATAATATTGAGTCATTGTTGTAATTTATAAAACAGTAGAGTTAAATGTGCAGTAAATCGAAGATTGTAAATCACAACCAAGTCCAATTAATTTTATTTTATATTTATTATATTTACGATCAACTAAAAAAAAAGAGATTTTGGGTGTATCTGTAATTGTTTGAATATAAGGGATGAATATGTAATTGGCTCAAATTTAAGGGGTAAGAAACATAATTTTTCCTTAAATATTTGATGATATAAATCAATTTAACATGTCAAAGATGTCCAGAGATTACGTTGTTATTTTAGCGCATATAACATGTATACGGAAGATAACTTTGAGAACGGTCTTAGACATATTTTTTACCATAGATTTCTCAATAAATTTATCTGTTCTAAATTATAACCTTAGGATCATACTGAAGGATGGTGCATGATAATGTTTTGAGGATTATTAATCAAACTATCAAACTGTGCAATGGAACAAGGCTTATAGTTACTGTTCATAAAAGTTTATCATCGAAGCAAAAATGATATATTGAATCAATGCGTGTAAAAGAATTTTAATTCCTATGATGAGAATGATGAGCCACCCAAAATGGATTATATGAAGTAATTTACAATGTAGTGATAAAACATATGACACGACAACAAATGTAACTTACAAAGAAGTCTTCAACAAGTTATGAATTGATCTTAACACCGACAAACTTTTGTGTATGGAGATCTACTTTACATTTTGCACTTTTCTAAGGGGAAATATCCGAAAAAGGTACCCTAAGTTGTGACATTTTCGAAAAAGGTACATTTGATTGTTACTGCCTGATTTTGATACTTTAAGTTGACATTATGTCCAATTTAAGTACCTCCGTGACACGTGGTAGTTTAATTAAGCCACATGTGTCAATTTGAAATTTTAAAATTTTGATGGGTGAAATCAAAAATAAAATTAAAATTTTGACAATTTCAAATTTCACCCCATAATTTTTAGTTATTATAAATCAACCCTATTTTGTAAATTTAACATAAAATAAGGTTAAAAGAAAGAAGAAGAGAGGAAAATTTGATTTCAAATAACAAAAAAAATGTATAAATTTTTTGAAATATTATAAATTATAATTTTAAATTAAATTTGTATATATAAAAAATAAATATAAAATAAAAAATATTTAAACTAAATTAAATTAAATTAAATTATAAAAAAGGTGGACACGTGTCACTATTTCATAATTTATGGGTATAAATTGTTTAATATAATGCAAAAATATTTTTAAAATATAAATAAAATATTTCACATTTTATTTCATATAAAATAAATAAATAAATTTATAAATTCAAAAACGCGATTTGCTACAATAAACATTTCAATTGAATTTTTGAATTTTGTAAGTGATTTAGTAATATTGTAAGCGACGGCGGAAGAATTCAGCCATGGAAGATTTTATTCTTTAGTTTTTATAAATTATTTTCAATAGAGATATAGTTTTATATGGGTAATCTAGTAATATTGTTAAAAACTTAGGATCTATTTGCAATTAATAAAGACGATCGTATATACGTTTAGGTCCACCGTATTTTTATATTTTTCAATGTGACACGTGTCACGTAATTAAGCTGCCATGTGTCACGAGGTACCAAGATTGGATACAATGTCAACTTAAGGTATCAAAATCGGGCGGTAACAACCAAATGTAGCTTTTTCGAAAATGTCACAACTTAGGGTACCTATTTCGAAAATTTTCCCTTTTCTAAGGGTAGTGTGACTTTCGATGCATTGTTGAAGCGATTGGATTATGCATTTTGTCGCACTATATTTTTTTATATGCTTCTCAGCTTCTACATATTATTGTAGAAATTTATCAATTTTTTATCTTAACTTCTTATCCATGCCCCGTCGAGTTTCATATAGTATCGAATTAAGGTTATTTTTTTTTTCAATTTATTATCTGTGTATACCCTTATACTTTTTCAGGTATGGATGGTATCATGTGAAGTCAAGTCTTACCAATAATTTTTCGATTTTACACATTGCAAAACGGTTTTTTTTATCATACTTTAACAATATGTTATTCTTAAAAAACTCTAGATCTTCATTTTTGTAGATTATTTTTTCCAAGCTTATACATACTAATTTTCACAATAGGAATCATTCAACAAAATTAATTCATATATGAATTAAATAAGCATAGGATTGTCTCCGATAAGTATATGATAATACTTATATTGATCAAAATACCGAGTTGAAATATGCAACAAGTCTCATAAGTACTAATATTAGAAGACATATAACTGAGGCTAATATAATATTAGTAATCTATGAAATCGAAAAGATTTTCGCTCCAATTGTGATGGTGAACCCATTCGTCTCCCTATAAATTTTTCTAGAGACTTTTAATGATATAATATATTTTACTATCACTATATGAAAAATCTCTTGCACACAAGTCGATTTCTACACCCTCACCCAGTCACACGTATTCAAAGGTGATGTATTTAGGTTTCTCTCTATAGATTGCAAGGAGAACGAGATTTAATGTAGTAATATGCCACGACATGTTAAAATATAATGTAGTAATATGCCACGACATGTTAAAATATATGACACGACATGTTCATTATCATTGGCATTTTATTATACGATAAGTTAATTTTTTATTTTAACTATTGTTTTCACTCAACGGGCCATTAACTAGTATTTTTATTATTTGTATTCTTTCATACTTCAATATATATTTATTTTTAAAAACGATAAAGGTGATCGTAGCCCCCAACCCATTGGTTGGAGGAGAAACGTGTTACCAACCTACTACAACAATATTTATTTTGACTCCTTAGATGGAGGTCAGACCGCCTCATCGCATAATTAATGTTCTGTTCTCTTCAACTGACAATGACTCCAATTTAGTTCCATTCATTTCAGTTCAACTCTGTTTAGTTAATTTTATACTATACTTCAATTAAATTTCATCAAGTCCAGTTCAGTAAATTTCAGTTAAAGAGAATAGAACTTAAGTTTGGTTCTTATTCTTTTTAAGCTTTCATGGAGGTTCCTGGAGATCATCAGACCTTGATATCGATCTCGGACTACTCCACGATTCGATAGAACACGTCTAAGGGGCTGATTGACATGCGACTTAAATGCCTGAATAGTGATCAGAATTGTAGTGTGCTTGTTAAAATTATTTTTGGTATAAAATTGTAATTGAATAGGGTATTATAGTTTTGTTATATAGGTAGAGAAAAATGTTGCTACTGTAGAGTCATTTCAATCTTCGGCATTTAAATGTCATAACAAATAGAAAATCTCCAAGTAGCATTCAAATGGGCATTTGGATGCTACTCCAATCGGCCCCTAAATCATCTTAATTCGTGAGTACCTAGGTCAAACTTAATTGTATATATTTACCTGAACTAATTTTCAATTTGAGCCAACATATTAGGACTATTATAATTAAGGACCTACCTGACATCTTTCTCAATTTGTTTATACCTGTGACTCAAAGCAACAAAATTTACCATTGACGCGTTTGTAATCTACCTTTCTCACTTATTTTACTATCACTATACACTGTCTTCTAAATGCAAGAATTTGATAGGGTACAGATTATTGATGTCTGTGTGAAAGAACAAAAAGGTGGGACCTGGTAGATTGAAATGGGTCCCACGTTCCCTTTAAGAAGCCACTCGTTCTTGTGTTGTGTATTTATAAAAGGCTCCATGTTTTTGCAACTTTCGAGACCAAACAACCAAACCTCATTTCATACCATATTATATCATATCATATTCCCCTCTTATTACTTCATCACTAACTAATCACTCTCTACTACACAACACAGAACATAAGAGCAAAAATACAGTGTGAAACAATACAAAACAACACAAAATAAAATTTAGAGGGTCACAGCTGTTGGGCTCTATCTATTTTCTGGAGTCTTGTGTTCTTCTTTCTCTAAAGTTTCTATCTTTTTCTTGTTTTCTCTCTTTACACAAGCATAGAATATAGGATAAAGTAACTAACCAAGTGGGAAAAAAGGAAAGAGGGTAAGAATCAAAGAATAACAGTGGTGTGAAGGAAACAAGTAAGCAGCAGCTCATTGCTTTCTAAAGTTTCAATCTTTGGCATTATGCGATTGGTGATGAATTTCCCAATGTGTTGTTGTTCATTCTTGCTCTTGCTGCTGTTTCTTTCTGCTTCTTCTTGTAATGCTTCTGTTTCATACGATTCCAAGTCCATTACTGTAAATGGACAGAGAAAGATTCTTATCTCTGGATCCATTCACTACCCAAGAAGCACTCCTGAGGTAACAGACAGACATCATCACTGTTAATTGCTACATGTCTTCTTCACCTTTTCTTTTTTTGGGTGTTTCAAAGATTGTATTTTTTTTGGTTTTTAGATGTGGCCAGATCTTATCAGGAGAGCAAAAGAAGGTGGGTTAGATGTGATTCAGACTTATGTGTTCTGGAATGGGCATGAACCTGAGCAAGGAAAGGTTAGTGTTGTGTTGTCCTTTTCACTCATTTTGTAACTTGTTGTTTCTTGGGATGAAGTTGGTGAGTAGTAACATTGTGATTGTTACTTCTTTTGTAGTATTATTTTGAAGAAAGGTATGATTTGGTGAAGTTCATTAAGCTGGTGCATCAGGCTGGTCTCTATGTCAATCTCAGAATAGGTCCTTATGCTTGTGCAGAATGGAACTTTGGGTAATTATATAATATGAACAGATTTGTTTCTTCTTTGAAAAGATAAAGGGTCTGTATTTGACAGAATGCAAGTGTTAGTAGATTAAACAACTTGCTTCAATTTTCAGGGGTTTTCCAGTTTGGTTAAAGTATGTGCCAGGCATTAGTTTCAGGACAAATAATGGGCCTTTTAAGGTAATGCAACCAGCAATTCGCATTTTTGCTGATGAATATGTTCTTGCATTTGTTATTTTAACAAGACTATGTAAAATATCTGACTTGTCTTGCGGTTAACAAAAATAGGCTGCTATGCAAAGGTTCACAACCAAGATTGTGAACATGATGAAAGCTGAAAGATTGTATAATACTCAGGGCGGTCCGATAATATTATCTCAGGTAACATCTAAGGCTTGCTCTTTCTTCATGATATGGACTAAAGAATTTGAAGTGAAACTAAAGAAGTTTATTTTGTTTTGTTCTGTGTTGGATAGATTGAAAATGAATATGGACCGATGGAATATGAACTCGGTGCGCCGGGGAAAGCTTACACTGAATGGGCAGCTAAGATGGCTGTTGATCTTGGTACCGGTGTGCCGTGGATCATGTGCAAGCAAGATGATGCGCCTGATCCAATTGTAAGCATTTTAGATTCGTTTTCTCAACTCTGTTTCCTGTTATGTTGTTGCCTCATTTAAGAGTTTCATGTTTTCAACAATGTTGGTCCAACTGTCTATGGCCATTAATTGTATTTGTGATCTTGTCACTCGTGCACATGGGCTACCTTTCTTTCTCCATTTCTCGTGCCAATCTCTCTTGCTTTTCTTGTCTCAATTAAATAGCCACATACTACAGATCTTGCTTCAGACCTAATAATGGCTCAATGTCCTTGTTAATTAAAATACACCATCTCAATTTCCAAGAATGTTTCTCATTTTTTCTAATCCTTGTTCCCACATATATTTGAAATTTGAATTCATAGGGACACCTGTTATCCTATTGGTATTATAAACATTCACTCTTCATGCAGATTAATACCTGCAATGGTTTCTACTGCGATTATTTTTCGCCCAACAAAGCTTATAAACCCAAGATGTGGACCGAGGCCTGGACTGGGTGGTAAATTCCACATCTTTAGTAACAAGATGATGCCATAATTTGTAATCATTTGAGTAACTAATATATCAAACGTATATCTATTAGGTTCACTGAATTTGGTGGTCCGGTTCCTTACCGACCAGCTGAAGATCTGGCATTCTCTGTAGCAAAGTTCATCCAGAAGGGAGGCTCCTTTATTAACTACTATATGGTGAGCTTTTAGCCTTATAAGCTGACTGATTAAATGTGACAGACTTCGTTAAAGTGTTTTTCCCTTTTTGGTTAGTATCATGGAGGGACAAACTTCGGCAGGACAGCCGGTGGTCCATTTATTGCCACTAGCTATGATTATGATGCACCTCTTGATGAATATGGTAAGTTGTAGAACTTAAACATGCAGAATTTCTTTCTTTGAAGTTTTCTATTTGTGATTATATGTGCTGCGGCAAAATGCTGTCGTGTTTTTTACTCTCCACTACACGACTACTTAAAGTTGAAATCAGGTAGGCGGGAGTCAAAGCAGAAAGGGTTAAAGTAGAGATTCCTAGACCTCTAAAAAATATGGCTGTAGGTCACCACTCACCATGTCAGTAGAGGTTGACTTGTGTCACCTGATGACAAAGGAAGCTTAGTGTTTGTAAAATCTTCTTTTTAACTTCATAATAGTCACTATCACAGTATAACTAACCCTGGTGGGTGTTGATAATCTAATTCTATCATCGTTGAGCAGTGTGCTAACTGCTAATTTTTAATAAGAGCACAAGCCTATTGTGTAATGTAATTTCATGCGATATTACCTTTGTTGCTTTTCACCTGTCACAGTGCACATTCATAATTTTCAAACAAGACCGTGTTTCATCAGTCAAATTAATGCTGTATTCTTCTTTTGGTGTATAGGACTTTTGAAGCAGCCTAAATGGGGTCATCTGAAAGATTTGCATAGAGCAATAAAGCTTTGTGAGCCAGCCTTGGTGTCTGGAGATCCAACAGTTACACATCTTGGAAACTATCAGGAGGTAGGCCTTTTTCCATGCTCTATTATTTAGATTTCACCCTTGTATTGAATCAAAACATCCTCAAAACACCATCTTCCAAATCATACAGGCTCATGTGTTCAAATCAAGATCTGGAGCTTGTGCTGCTTTTCTTGCAAATTACAATCAACATTCATATGCAACGGTTTCCTTTGGGAATAAGCACTACAACTTACCTCCTTGGTCTATTAGCATACTTCCTGATTGCAAGAACACTGTCTACAACACAGCAAGGGTAAGAATAAGACTTTTTCTGCTCGAGCAACTTATGATTTGCAGGATTACATTCCTAACATGCCTCAAATTCGTATCAAATTCTGCTTGTGAAGATTGGTGCTCAAAGTTCGGAAATGAAGATGACACCTGTTAGAAGGGCGTTTGCTTGGCAATCGTACAATGAAGAAGCAGCATTGAACGATGGAAATATATTTACTGCCACTGGATTGTTGGAGCAGGTCAACACCACCAGAGACAACTCTGACTATTTGTGGTATTCCACAGAGTAAGTGTATTTCTATCTTTAGATGATTGCCAATTTTCAATACCATGAACAGAATAAGCATAACAATTAAATTTGGACTAGGCATCTGTTTGCCATAACATACCTATAATTTGTTTTTCTGTCATCCAGTGTGAGGATTGATGCCAACGAAGGATTTCTACAAGGAACACAGTGGCCTGTACTTACTGTCCAATCTGCCGGCCATGCATTGCATGTGTTTGTAAATGGGCAATTATCAGGTAGGTACCATGTTGTTTTATTATTAAAGGGGTCTATAACATTCGTAGAGGTTTGAGAAACTTTCATCAGTTTTACTTTTGTTGCATGCAAATTGTACCAAAGCTCCTGTGGTATTTCATAGCAAAAAAGCCCAAAACTCTCCGTGTGGTTTTAGTAACTCTTACCAGTGCTGCTTTTTTTCCTTCTCCACATATAGAATATTTAGGTGCATAGTATCTTTTCATATGTTAGTCTTTGCCAGCAGGTACATATAGTAAAAATTTAGGGAGCTTTGCCTTCGTGTATTGTCCAATAATTTATGTACTTTTGCAGGCACCGCATATGGAAGTCTTGAAGACCCTAGGCTGACCTTCAATGAAGGTGTGCATATGAGAGCAGGAGTCAACAAAATATCCTTGCTGAGCATTGCTGTTGGCTTACCGGTTTGTCTCTTGTACTTTCAAGCCTATATTTGAACAGAACATTAAGGCAATCAATGTTAGTTGATACTTTTGTACTTCAAGCATTTGGTTTAACTTTTTGACATGTTTCTTTACTACCAGAATATTGGACCACATTTCGAGACATGGAATGCTGGTGTTCTCGGTCCTGTCACTCTCAGTGGTCTTAATCAGGGGAAAAGAGACTTAACATGGCAAAAATGGTCTTATAAGGTATGTGTTCCTCAACATAGCATGCAGAACTATCTGATCTCTGGCATTCATTTTTTACTGAGTGGCCCATTTGTTTTTCCCTTGGCAGGTTGGTCTGGAAGGTGAATCTCTGAGCCTTCATTCGCTCAGTGGTAGCTCTTCTGTTGAATGGGTTCAAGGTTCCTACGTCACTGAAAGGCAGCCATTGACATGGTACAAGGTGAGATGTTTTTGGAATCTGCAATTCTGTTGAACCTTCAGTGACTGATTATGTCAAATATCTAGCTAACTAGCTGGAGATACATACAACATACATATTGGTTGTCACTTATCCGAAGACTTGAATTTTAAACCAAGGCCATGTAATGTTTTATCGGATAAAAAAACTGCATGCTGAAAACACACATTGTTTACATGAAGCAACTGTTCCCTGCTGATCTTTGTTTCTGTTGAATTTTTTCCAGACTACTTTCAATGCTCCAGAGGGAAACGAGCCTTTGGCTTTAGACATGAATACCATGAGTAAAGGTCAGGTTTGGATAAATGGACAAAGCATTGGGCGCTATTGGAATCAGTACAAAGCAATGGGCAGGTGTGAAGCCTGCAATTATGCCGGTTGGTTCAATGAGAAAAAGTGCCTTAGCAACTGCGGTGAAGCTTCTCAAAGATGGTAAGGAACATATATATTGTGCCCCCAAACTTATAGTCTTTCTTGCAAAAATAAGAATCCCTACCATTTGTTTTGTCTCAACCCATTACATGTTTTCCAGGTATCATGTTCCTCGTTCATGGCTCTATCCATCTGGGAATCTGTTGGTTATATTTGAAGAGTGGGGAGGAAATCCTTACGGAATCTCATTGGTTAAAAGGGAAGTAGCTAGTGTTTGTGCAGATATATATGAATGGCAGCCAACTTTAGTGAATTGGCAGCTGATATCCTCAGGGAAAGTTGATAAACCACTGAGGCCCAAAGCTCACCTCTCATGTGATGCCGGACAAAAAATTTCATCCATCAAATTTGCCAGTTTTGGCACTCCTGAAGGGACTTGTGGTAATTTCCGCCAAGGAAGTTGTCACGCATTCCATTCCTACGACGTTTTTGAACGGGTAAACTTTGCTCAGTCACACTTATCATGCATTATACACTGGAAACACTATACAAATGGTTAAGCTTAAGCCACAATAAAGCATACATAAAACTAGTCTTAAAATTATGACATTTATTATGTTACTTGAGTTTGATTTTGCCATCTGCGTTCTCTTTGCATTGTAGTACTGTATTGGGTGGCAATCTTGCACGGTACCAATAACACCTGAAATATTCGGAGGAGATCCATGCCCAAATGTTATGAAGAAACTCTCGGTGGAGGTTGTTTGCAGTTGATGTGTAGAGCGAAGGTTAAAAGTATTCCGTTACTGCTCTTGGTTCTAATTTTGGTCAGTGTGTCTTCGATTTGCTCCACTTCACAGCGGTATTCTTCAGAACCATTTTTCTGATGGCTTTTAGCTGGGCGAAGTTGTACATATGCATGCAACACACTTCAGTTAAGGGCATCGATAGATTTGAAGATATTTAAAAGAAGATTATGTATATAAGCAATAGTCTTGTTTCTGTTTTTAATTTAACACTAAGTTCGGGGCCGAGGGGCTAAATGCACATCGAGACGATGGATGAGTCCATGAGCAGTTGCCTCTTAGTCCGAAGAACACTCAAGCTCTTGGCTTGTAAGACATGTAATTGCATTTTCATATCAAAGGATGCAGCAATGATCTCATTGCACATAGATATTTGGCATTCCTTTAGTGTTGCAAACATTATTCATGTTCTACTTTGAAATTGCATGGTATTCTCTATTCCGCGTAACTTCATATATGTATTATCTTTTACTGTTCAACAAAATTTTGTATATATGTGATTTTTATCTTAGTAGTTAAAGTCTTGAAAAAAGTAAAATTTTTCTAAAATATCAAAAAGTCAATGTCTTTTGAATTTTTTGCGGTTTTTGAATTTGAATGGTCTGACCGACCGAATTACTTAAAAAACTGTCGAGACATATCTTTTACTTTATGATTTTAGTAGATTATGTTATAGTTTTAAGTTATCATTGCATGTTTCAGTTACATTTTTAACATATTTTGTTAATGTTTTAAATGATGAAGTGAAGGTTTTAATGCGTTGGAATTATATGCTTAAATTATAGTTTTAACCTTATTTGTTAATTTTTTTAGGAGATGGTGTGATGATTTTAAGGAGCTACATGATAGTTTTATTATAGAACCACTATTAAACATGTGTAAATGTTTCAGAGATTACATTAAAACATCAATAAATAAATTTAAAGAAAACTACTTAAAACATTCAATCATTACAATAGTCATCTAGGGGTTGATTGGCATGGCATTTGAATGAGAATTTTGGTGAAATTGTGTTTGGAATAGAATTGAAATGAGGGTATTTGAAGTGTATTTTAGTCCAAATCACTGTTCATCGAGCTAAATGGAGGCATTTAAATACCAGCCCAATCAGCCCCCTAAAGGTTTGAAAACATATATTCTCATAGAAAAAAAATATAATAAATGCTCATTCAGTGTTTTTTGTTGCAAATGTAAACAAAGTTTGTTAAAATAGAACTTTTCCGGTTAAACTTGTTCGTGAACTTCGACTCTTTGCCTTTTTTGTTGCTTTTGTTCCTGTGCTTGTTACTTCATTACTCCAATGAAACATTTGAAATACCTATCATCAAATTTGATGCCATCATCAACACCTTCTTAAAACATTCTACTAACTGAGTTAGAACCATAACACCTCTCATCAAAACTATCACATTGATGCTTTAAAATGAAGAAGGAACATGCAACACAAACTAAAACAATGACATTGATGTTTAAAACCTAAACGATACATCTTAAAACTATAACAAAAAATTCACAATAAATCAAACAATAAATATATCTTACAAGTGAAAAAACTAATGTTGATGTTTAAAACTACAAAGATAGATCTTAAAACTATTACATATGCGATAAAAATAACAATAGGCAAAATATTCAACATAAGCTAAATATATTAATATTAATGCTAAAAACCATACCAATTCACCTTACAACTATAACAAAGCATATAAAAAGCACGTACATGCAACACAAGATAAAAACAATCAAATTTATGATAAAACTATAACAATGCATTTTAAAGCTATAACAATGATTCTTGAAACAACAGCACAAACATGTGTAGAAAATTTAAATCGTAAATATTTAACCAGAGGTTAAAAAACAATAATGTTGCTGCTTACAATTACAATAATAAGTCTTGAAACTATAAGATAAAGGGCTAAACAATAACATACTAAAATATTTAACAACAAGCTAAAACTGTAACAATGATGCTTACCACTATAACAACAACTTCTAAAATCATAAGCTAACACCACATAATATGATTTGATTTTTGTTGGTATATTACGTCAGATAGTACTGTAAGCACACGCAACGGAATTTTAAAATTTTTTAAGATCAACATGATAACAGTAATTTAACGTACTTGAATAAACTGTAATCTTACTTTGATAGCAATTCAAGTTTGTAGTTGTCAGCGTGCAACACGGGGTCAGCATCCTCTCCAAGCAAATTTCAATCCTCGTGCGAATCCAGATTATTTGTTTCTCCTCAAACCTCGGTATCTACAGGAGTTCCTTTTACAAAAAAGAACGTCTAGAATGTTCTTGTATTTGAATGTTGTGAAGTGTTTAAGAAGAACAAATCAAATTCGTTCTTCACTATTTTGTCTCTTGTTTTGCTAGAAAGTAAAACCAAACAAAACAGCCTGCTCAAAGTGAAAACCAAGAAGACCAAAAGGCTGCTGCTTGCGTTTAATGAACTGCATAGAGTAAAAGGTAATAGATGGAAAAACAAGCACTACTGCTTGGTACTTCAAAACCCCAATTAATTCTCCTAAGCATGCAATCTTAATTGCATTTGCCCACGTTTTCTTGCTGATGATGGGCCAAGCCCATACTCTTTAGTCTTTCCTCTCTTGTTCCCTTCTTGACCCAAGCCCAACTTTATAAATCGGACTTCAATTCCAAATTAGTTTAACTATAACACTTTATTTTGATCGTTCAAGTCCAATCGAACTAATTAAAATTATTCTTATATTATTTACAATAAATAATATTCTTATATTATTTACAA
>JAYMSP010004933.1:0-14897 GCA_036897095.1 Plantago elongata
GAAACCACTATTAACATTTATTAGTTTTTTAAGATTATATTTCATACTTTATTCATTTGAGGCTGAGGAACTCATAGCATTAGTAAAATGATTGATTTCGAAAATTGCAATAAGATAATATGAAGACTTTTCATTACCTTTCCATCGCTTATCACATCTCTTAATTAAATTATTATAATTCAAATATTTGTCTTTCAATCCTTCTCCTACTTTTTAGATAAATTATCGTTACTACTTTTCCTAAAAATTTTGCATTCAATTTTTTAAAATCTCCGAAGCCAACAAGATTCAGAAACCACATTCGCGACACCACGGTATTCGGCTTCAGCACTAGAGCGGGATAGGGTCGGTTGACGCTTGGAAGACCAAGATATGAGATTATCACCAAGGAAAACACAGTAACTCGAAGTTGAACGTCTAGTGTCTGGGCACCCGCCCCAGTCCGCGTCCGTATAAGACGTCAAGGCACCAACTGAACACTTATATAAGTGTAAACCAAGATCAATAGTCCCATGAATGTAGCTTAGAATGCGCTTAAGAGCATTCATGTGTTCAACGCGAGGATCATGCATATGAAGACACACCTGTTGAACTGCATAAGAGATGTCTGGTCGTGTGAATGTAAGATACTGCAAAGCTCTAGCAAGTTGTCGATACGTGGTAGGATCATCAAATGGAACATCATGCGAGGCACTAAGCTTCGGTTTGGTATCTATTAGCGTAGTTGACGAGTTGCAGTGCGACATACCAGCCCTTTTAAGAACTTCGGCAGCGTAGTGTTTCTGAAAGAGGAAGAGACCATCATCATGCCGTGTAACCGCAATTCTCAAGAAGTAACTGAGCGGGCCGAGATCCTTCATAGCAAATTCAGCACTCAAGTACGACATAATAGACTGGCGAAGAGTGTCGGTAGATGCCGTAAGAATAATATCGTCAACATATAGAATAATGTAGGCAATATCAGTGTTGCGCCGATAGATAAACAGGGAGTGATCAACTGTGCTGTGAGAGAAGCCGTTGGAAGAAATATGATCATCGAATCACTAATACCAAGCACGAGGGGCTTGCTTGAGTCCATAAAGAGATTTCTTTAAGGGGCAGACATGATTAGGCAATTGCGGATCTCAAAAACCCAAAGGCTGGTGCATATAGACGGTTTCAGATAGATTGCCATGAAGAAATTAAGGCATTCTTGACATCTAACTGGTGAATCGGCCAGGAGTGAGAGACTGCGATGCTCACAACAGTGTCGATAGAAGCCGGTTTGACAACCGGGCTGAATGTTTCGTCGCAATCAACACCTTTTTGTTGAGACTGGCCATCACCTACAAGACGGACTTTATGCCGCTCAAAGGAACCATCGGAGTTCTTTTTGTGACGAAAAATCCACATAGAACGAATAATGTTAGCATTAGCAGGTTTCGGAACCAACTCCCAAGTCTTATTGTCAATAAGAGCAGTAAACTCATTCATCATTGCATTTTTCCAGTTTGGATCACTTAGAGCAGTAATTGGACTACGCGAAAGAGGGGAAATGTCTTGAGAAGATGCTAAGTTGAAAAAGTTGGGACCATAGAACTTAGGATTAGGAATGCGAGGTCGAGTCGGACGGAGTTGTGGGGGTTGAGGTGGAGATGCGGGCAGGGGAGCCACAGGCTGCGGAATAGGCCGCGCCAATGGAATAGGCGAGACCGCCGAAAGGACTGCGGGTTGAGGGGCAACCGTGCCCGGAAGGGCAGAATAGGCTGCCGGAGTTTTTTGCCGAGAAGGGGTAGTTGTGGAGAGTTGATGAAGCAAGAAGGGGTCGACCGGAGTGTCCAAAAAGGAGTAGGCGGTTGGGACCGGGTTGAGAATTTGAGAAAAGGGAAAGGTGGCTTCATCGAAAATGACATGTCGAGCAATAAAGATTTTACGACTCGAGATGTCATAGCATTTGTATCCACAATGATCCGAGGGATACCCGAGAAAAACACAAGGTGTGGATCAGGCTTGAAGTTTGTGAATCGTAGTTGAGGGAAATAATGGAAAACATAGGCAACCGAAGAATCGTAAGTGAGTAAACGTAGGTGCTTTGTTGTAGAGAATGTGGGTCGGAGAAAACAAATCAAATACTTTTGACGAAAGGATGTTGATGAGGTAAGTGGCGGTGACTAGTGCATGATGCCAAAAGGTAGAGGGGATCGAAGCATATGTCAACAGGGTTCGAACCACGTTATTAATAGAACGGATATGACGCTCAGCTTTTCCATTTTGGGAAGAAGTGTATGGGCAGGAAAATCGAAATTGCATGCCATGGTTTTGAGCAAAAGAGTGAAATTGAGAATTGTTGAATTCTTTGCCATTGTCACACTGAATAGTTTTGATCTGTTTGTGAAATTTTGTTTGAACAAATTGATGGAAAATAGTAAATATTCGAAACACATCGGACTTGTTGGAGATGGGAAAATTCCGTAAGAATTTACTATAGTCGTTAAGAAAAAGGACATAGTAACGATGGCCGTTAGAGCTAGCCACCGGAGAAGTCCAAAGATCGCTATGAACAATATCAAAGGGAAAAGCAGTATGTGACATTGAATCAAAAAATGACAATTTTATTTGTTTTCCTAGAGGACAAGAAGAGCAAAAAGAATGTTTAAAACTATTGCAAGTAATAGAATGCTGGCCATGAAGGGAGCGTAAAACATGAGCCCCGGGATGTCCTAAGCGACTATGCCATAAGTCGGAGGAAGAAACAGTGAAAGCCGAGTGAGATGGCGAGGTGGTGGTCCGAGTGGATGAGAGAGGGTAGAGGTCGCCAAGACTATTGCATCGCAGGATTTGTGTCCCCGTCCGTAAATCCTTAACACAAAAACCAAGAGGGTCAAACTCAATAGAGACCGAGTTATCGGTGGTGAATTTACGGATAGATATAAGATTTTTAATGAGATGAGGGGCATGCAACACATTCTTTAAGGTGAGAGGAGGATGTGGAGGAGCGAATGTGGCATTACCGTAACCACGGATAGGGTTAAGTGACCATTACCAACAACAATACGATGATGATTATTACTCAAATTGACATAAGAAGAGAGAGTACCATTGTCAGAGGTCATGTAAGACGATGCTCCAATGTCCATATACCAGTCCCCATTGGGAGGATGAAGACCGAGTGTATGCATGGCGGCCTCAATGTCCGTGTGTGAGCTAGAGGACGGGGCCGAGAAGTCGGTTCCCGTGTTATATGCATGTGGTGGGGGATGAGCTCCAAGTAATCCTTGTTGGTTAGTGGGGCGCGATTGCGACTTCCACGGTGCTGCAGGATACGGACAAGGCAGGGACGTCCACTGCTGCCAAGGCCAGCCAAATTGCTGTCAAGGGGCCGGTTGAGCAAGAGGGCAAGCTGGCCATGATGAATTAGGGCCGCCACTGGAGCCACCGCGATTAGAGTTGCGGTTCTGATTTCCATTCTTGCCTTGATATTTCTTCTTATTCTTCTGATTGGTATTGTTTCTGCCAAAATTGTTAGAAGAAAGAGTATTTGGTGAGCCATCATGATTATTAGAAGCAAAACCGCCATTGGAGATAAGAAGGGCAGAGCTATTCGAGTCTTGAGAGGCTCGATGTTTGATTGTGTGTTCGGCTAATTTGATGCGAGAACGGACGCTTTCAAATGAGGGAAGCGGATCCTGATTCTGCACGTAGTCAACAGTGCTAGCATATGCCTCGGAAAGGCCACCAATAAGGTAGAACAAGACGGCTATCGGAGATGGGAGCCTCCACGTCTGCAAGTCGATCAACCAGAGACTTGACGTGGTTGCAATAAGCCTCCGCGTTGGGAAAATTGTCAAGAGAACAACAACAAGCTCTTCTTCGAGGTGAGTAGCACGGGAACCTTTATTATCGTGAAAGATTTATTCCAATCGAGTCCAAGCTTTAGCAGCGGTGTCACCTTTGACCAAGATGGCATGAAGCAGGTCCGTGGAGATAGTAGCGTAAATCCACTGCAATACAACCGCATCAAGACGATTGAATAGATCCGGATCGGCCTTCTTCAATTCGGCGATCTTGGCCTGCTCTGTTTCTGCCGTCGGAGGAATTATATGGTGCATCAGATTGTGCACACGAGCCTGAACCTGGAACAACGTAACCCAAGAGTGATACATGCCACAGTCATGATCCAAGGTGATTGGAATAAGGGACTTAACGTTGCTGATGGAAAGGGCAGGATGATATTTGGTGGTGGAGTCAGACATGGCAGCGGCACAGAACGTAGGAGAGGGGAAGATATGCCGATTGAAGAAAAATCGGTGGTGGTGGAGATGTGTAGGTCGTAACCTAGTCTGATACCATGTAAGAATATAATTCCTTCAGTATTATTGATATCAGTGCCCTATTTATACAAGAGATACAACCTAATAAGTAGAGTACAATTAAGAAACTAATTCTAATTATATACAAAATATATATACGCTAACTGTATGGAATTCCTGACTCCGATTATGATTCTTTCGGATCAGGATTTGCTCTTGATCATCGTCCTATCGGTGAGAGACTAAGATTCGAGTACCAAGGATGCTCTGCTCTACGAGTCACGCGTTATGACTACTTTAAATGCGATCCGACAAATCCTATTTCACGTTTGGTTGACAACATCTTTCAGTTTGAAGAATTTGGAGACTTTTATTTTTATATGTGAGTCAGCAGTGCGTTGCGATGAAGATGGACTGAGAGATCACATACATGTTGGATACTATGAACTAGCACCTATTCCAAGCGGGGCAGCGCCTTCTCCTAGCCAATCTAGCCTACAAGCATCTGTTCCAAGTCCTTCATCTTATCAGACTGTTGCTCCGAGCCAAGCTAGCCAAAGTCCAACTGTTCCAAGTCGCACATCTTATCAAACTATGGCTCTAGGGCAAGGAAGTATGAGTTCCTCAGCCTCAAAAGTTGGATTTGGAAACTTTTCCTGTTTACTATTTATAGTAATTGTTGAGTTATTGTTCTTTTAGTGAGTATTGATGTCAAAAGAATTTGTAATTTTCATTACCAGTTGTATCGAAATACTATATATTATTCTTGGGCAAAAGTTTAGCTTCTTATGATTCTTTGTCTTCGTTTGTTCGTCTTCTTATGATTCTTTCGTCTTCGTTTGTTCGTTTTCTTAGTCAATCTTTCATCTACGATTCAGTATTAGTGTCTTTTACGCATAATGTGAAGTTCTAAGGGAATTGCAACAGAGGAACCTCTTCAGATTAATTTCACCACAACTGAATTTCTAGCAATGGGTGCCGGTAGTCCTAAAAGTAGGAAAAAGTAAATTGCGGAAAATGCTGAAAAGTAGTAAGAAAACACAGGCTTTGTTCTTTATTCAGATTTTACTATCAAGCTAACTGCCATGACTTTAGAGTGTACACTATTACTGGTACCAGATATTACAATTCAAATACACCTCAATTACAGATAGGCTTACAAAAGAAATTATTCTCATTATAGTGTCAGTTCACTTCTCCACACCTGCGCCGAATCTGACCCTCAGGGGCAGTCAGGACATGCAGATTGGACAACTTGATCATTGCAGCAGTAAAGTCCCTCCGGAATAGAGAAGCATCCGAGGCATAGGCTTGGACCCAAATTTTGGTGTTGTCGCGAGCTATCAGCTGCTGATCTGCAAACAATAACCCCTTGTTCTGTAAAAGTCCCCTGAAGTAAAGTGTGCCAAAACCCCTTCCAGGCCCTTCAGTAGCCATATTGATTGCTGGAGAATCATCATGATCCAAGGTATTGGACAAATTCTGGGCTGATGATGATGGGAAAGGAGAAGTTGATTGGGTATGGCTGCCATTGCACTGAAGTCTGAGACTTTCAAGAAAGCTTGCGTCGATCGGATTTTCTTCATTATGTTCACCATTAAGTCGTTTGTTCATGAATTTGCATTGAATCCGTCCAGTGCTATGGGAACCTGGCATACATAAATTGATGAAATGAACAATTGGACTATGACTACATAAATTAATATCTAAGTTTGTTTATTTTGATGCCAAACATATAGCTCATGTTTTACTACATGAGTTTTACTTTGTTTTACCGACGATTCCCTTGATTTTCGAGACAATATAATACTAACAACTTTGATAATAAACAGGCAAATTGGAAAAGCATAAGGGCCCGTACTAAACCATACACTTAATACCCAAAATCTGAAGTGGAGCAGAGTTTTCCATGTCTCACGGAGAGGGGGAAGATGTTACCTAATAAGCTTACTGTCTCCCTTTCGTCAAATCCCTTTACTGCAAATTTTTGTATTACATCAGAAAGATTTTCATCAGGCCCAGGAAGGAGATTTGCATCGTCTGGAAAAGATTTGTTGCTGTCCCTTCTGCCAGTGAGCAGAGGATAAAATGGACCACCAGCCTGGAGCTCAAAACACCAGGGCACAGATATCAGGTACAGGCATACAACATATAGCAAAAATGAAAAACAAAAGCTAATTACGACATTCTGAGAGAGAATCCATACGAAAATGACACTTTCTCTTGCAGATAGAACAATAATATCAGCACAAGATACGACTCCTGGACAGTTTTCTTCCAGTTTAGCCTTAACAGTATCAATGACTTCAAATCCCTTCAAACTTTTATTTGGAACACTGTCTTGCTCACTCTTAGTTGCATCGCTGGGATCCAACAGAATCGATGCATCACAGCCCTATTACAAAGACAGCAATATAAGTACATTATACTCCAAGAAGAATACAGAAATGAACACATTCTCAAAGACAGTTACGGATCAATTAGCAATCAAGAGAGTTTAATACACATCTTGGTAGATGAAGATATTCATCAATGCAGATAGTATACAGTCCCATGGCATCAAATTAGGCACAGCAATAAAATCTCCGCATTAACTAATCAATCAGAATCTAATAACATCGAACGTAAGCGATCTAACACATCTAACACATCAATTAAGTAACCAAAGAAACTAGAAACAGATGTTGAAATCGTAGATAATCAACAATTACAGACTGCACAGTCATATGTTGAATTACCATTGCATCACATGAGACACAAATGGTTGCTAGTGTTAAGCAGAAGCTTCGGTCAACAAGCAAAAATGAAAGTAATCTACTACTAAGTGAGCTGTGAGCAATCAACGAAACTAACTAATACATACCTTTGAGACATAGACAATCATGCATCAATCAGTCTACACAATTAGATCTAGAATCCTACGGCACTAAACCAGGCTAACAAACAAAATTCTCTGCAACATAAATCAATCGCTGACAACAAGCTAACAATGAAGTAATCAACTATCAGCTGACAATCAAACCAAATTAGATACACATCTTCGAAACATAGATATCAGAAGTCACAGCATACACAATTAAAATTCGAATCCCCAAGGCATAAAATCAGGCAAAGCAACGAAGCAATCTCATCGTTAGTGAATATAAAACATGAGGTAATCAAACAAACAAAGTTCAATCGAAATGCATTACTAGTAACACCGAACAATTACAGAGCAAATAGGAAAACTCGATAAAAAGTAATACAGGATGATAGAAAACTACCTGAACGAAGCAATCGTGGAATACCATCCGCAAAAGTGCAGGCGCCATGCGAGGATTGTTATCGAACTCTCCATCAACAGTAGATCGAATGATATGCTCAGCAAGGGGACATGAATCTCGGTAGAAATCATATCTGAGCGTAGAACCGTCAGAATCATCGATCGGAACTTGAAGAAACCTCCGATCGGCAGAAGAAACAATCGGACTGAAGTTGACAACGGTAGGTGAGCCAACGTCGGTGGTGGAGCTTTGATTGTACAACAACGAGATCAAAATGCAGAGTACGATGATGAATATGCTGGTTTTTCTAGAGAAATCCATAGAAATTGATATCTGATTGAGCTAGAGAGAAGGTAGTGGAAGAGATGAGAGAGGATTAATTTTGTTGTGTTGAAACGAAATCAGTTGAAATTGAGTGAGTGCTCTGTGAGCAAGTACTACACTGATTTTGTATGCTTGTTCGGCAACAAGGCGGGAGTACTAATGTAGCAGCATATGACAATACTGCCCTCGATTCTAACTGAATTTTGTTTATTTACAAACCACTCCTTCACCAATCACTTATTTACACATATATTATCTCATCCAAATCTTCAGTTATTTTACAATGATACAAAATATTTATAAGATACAAAATATTTATATTATATCCTTCACGCAAGTATTTATTACTATTGATGGTTACACATTCGTACATGGTTACAAAGGTACAAACGTGACTAATGAAGCATTTGGAAAAATTACATAGCTATAGAATAATTTATAGTCTTAGAACTTATTCAGATATATGATTCACTCTCTTCGATCATATTATTTCAGTTATTTTTCTTTGAAAAATGTACCATGAAAATAAAACATAAAAATTATGTTAAAAAAGATATAATGAATTATAAATATAAATGTGTGAGGATTCACGTACCAAATATAATATTTTGTATAAAACTCATGGTTCGTGGATTTGCATACTTTTTAATGTGCATGCAATTAATATTTCTATTAGTTACTCTATGAATACAAACAAGGCTATTGAATTATTTGGTTACAATTGCGATAGATCTCTATCATGACTTGTGCAGTTTATATGAAAGCAAGTCTAACTAACTAATTCTAACTGCTAGGTACAACTATGCAAGGCAGATGTACAACTGTAATTGACTAACTAATCTTAACTACCATGTGCAAACTATACAAGCTCTTCTTATCCATTCGTGTTTTTTTTTTTTTTGGAAAAGGAAAATATTATTACTCAAATGGAACATAAGCAATGTTACAACAAGAATGTTCCAAACGAAATACACACAAAATCAACTACAGCAAACTAATCCTCAAAGTCCTCAAATCAAACCCCGCCGGAACCTCCACCTTTGGACCCTTCAATCACACACGTCATTTCTGACTGCTAGTATGTCGTAGTTCCGAAGGACCACGCCAAGCAAATCAAGAACCACCGTATGCATCGAGACGGGGAATACCACCCAAGATAGATAGGAGAAAAGGATGGTGATTTCCGTCCCAACCAATGGAAAAGACCAAAAGGGAAGTGGTGAGCCAGAAGACACTGACGACCAATCCGCCCAAACAACATAAATGTTCCAACAAAATAAACCAATTTATATCCATTCGTTTGTGTCATTGCTGCTCGTTTATCGTTACATTAACCATCTTAAGTCGCGAGAACTCTTGTGAAATATGAATATTTTTTATATACAAAAACTATAATTTTAGTTATAACATATACATATCGATTAATAACATATTTTATAACAGGTTGTGGCTCGATTAGTTTTAAATACTGTTGACATGCTTGTACATTACAATTATATAATACAAAGTCTACACAAATGGTACCCTACTTAATCCACGAAGCGACTAAATTGATGTGAAGATTGGACCGAAATTCCAATAATTCAATTTGTGTGCACCAAGTCCAAAATTTTGCAAGATCCAAATAATTCGATTTGTGTGAACCAAAACTATCGAGCTTTACCGACAGTTTGCCCAAATAGTAAGAAAATTATACAAAAGCGAAATATATTATAAATTTAGTATCTCATACAAATTGTTTCCACATCAGAAACAACACCGGAATTGAAATAAAAGGAAACAAATCAAAAAAGAACGCCGAAAGGAATTCATAGGGTTACATAAAAAGTTCAAGGAAATTACAAGCCTGGTGGCTTGGCGGCGATGAAACTGATGCACTGGACTTGGCGAACATTGTCGAAGCCGATGATCCTGATCCAGGCGTTGGGGTACTCCTTCTTGCACTCCTCGAGCTCAGCAATGACTTGGCTGGCATCGGTGCACCCGAACATGGGTAGCTTCCACATTGTCCAGTAGCGTCCGTCATAGTATCCAGGTGACCTGGCGTTCTCACGGTAGACAAATCCATGCTGAAAGGATGTAACATACTCAATCGATTAAGAAAATGAATATCGTGTTGGTAAAACTAATGAAGGAGTTAAAAATTTTAAAAAGTTATAAACCTCGAGCTCGAACTCAAGGCAAGGAATCCACTTGGAGCGGATAAGGTAGTCGATTTCCTTAGACAACTGTTCCACGGTCAGATCAGGAAGGTAGGAAAGTGTCTCGTACTTCTTCTTTCCCATTGGTGGCCATACCTACATTTCATTTAAAAAGTTCGTATTAGTGTATGAAAAGCAAAACAAGCTCCAATGTCAGTCGCTAATTCAACTTATAAAAATTCGCTATAATAAAATCTTAATCACCTGCATGCATCGAACTTTTAGACCGCTGCTAGGGGATGAAACCCTACCGGTCTTCTTTGTAATCGGGAAGGTGGAACCGAACTTGAGGCCGGAGAATTGGCCAACCATGCTGGTCTGGGCGCCGGTCACGGTGGCGGCGGAGGACATCATTGCGGAAGCCATTGATGTCACAACTTTGTTACTCTTGTAATGCTTACTATGGCTCACTTGCCCTGATGAAGTTTCCAAAGCAATAACCTCCCTATATATAATGGTGTGACTCAAGCATGTAACCTAGGCAAGGGTGACATTTCAGTGGTAATGAAAGATTTGGAGGTTAGCATTGTAATTAGGCACCACAAATGAGAGTGCCACGTGGCGGCAGCTTGTTTATCTTATCTGAAAAGGGATAGAAATTCGGTGTTTTAAATTTACTACTGCATTTTGGTGTTTGGCTGTTTATGTGAAATATCTCTGTTTGTGTTAGTAACCTCATCCTTGGTGAGAAATTGGAGACCATTCCTTGCAGCAGGCTAATATGGTATCACATACTACTCATCTGAAACAATTGTGAACCGTTTGTGTATGTGGTCCAGTTTATTGATTGATTCATTTTCAAATTGCCTCATGTAACTTAATTCCTTTTAGCTGCGATTCGGTTACAAGTAGGATCGTATTGACAATGAAGTGCGAGGCAGTTGCTAAGACCCGTCTAATCCAAGGAATGAGTCGAAGGCTCGGCCGCTCGGGCTATCAACGGGAAACATTATTGATCATCCTGCCATGTTTACATGGAAATGTTGAATTGTGTTTTACCTGTTAAGTTAAGTTAAAGAAAAAGGACGAAAATAAAAGAAATTATCATTTCATCATTGGAGTAGATTTTGAGTTTGAGTATTAAGTTAATAAAATGATGACGGGGTTTAGTAGGTTTTAACCATTATAAATAATGTTTAACTATTTATAATACAATTTTTATTGTAACTTTAAAATGAATAGCGACCATCAGAAGAAAAAATAATCAATCTAATAATTGATTTTTATCTGATTTATTTAGGTACTAGAAATGATACACCGCATTAAACACGGTGCCTATACATTTTATAAAATTAATCAAATTTAGATCACGTACGAACTTACATATTATGTTTCATGATATATTAGTGTCTTAATTGGGTAAAGAGAGAATGGCACTTTTGGTCCACTACTATGGGTCACTTGTGACATGCAGTGACCACTTTGCACGTGGTATGATATTTAATCCACAACTTATATGAATTGGCAAATTTAGTCATAATTCATCGAATTACAGGCGAACTGAGCTTAGCTGGCAATCTACTTGCTGATTTGGACACCAAAACACACTTAGTCAACTAAATTGAAAGACACATCAGCTATAATTCGTCCAACTCATCAATGAAACACACATCAGCTACAAATGAAATTTAAAAATAAAGATATAATTGTGGTGGTGGTGGAGCAGTGGCGAGTGGGCGGTGGTGGTGTAAGGGTGGAGGCGGCGGTGAATGGAGGTGGCAGTGGTGGAGCAGTGGCGAGTGGGAGAATGGAGGAGGTAGTGGTGGAGAATGGAGGAGGTGGTGGTGGAGCAGTGGCGAGTGGGAGAATGGAGGAAGTGGTGGTGGAGAATGGAGGTGGTGGTGGAGAATGGAGGCGGCGGCGGTGTGGTGGTGGTGGTGGTGGAGAATGGAGGCAGCGGGGGGTGAGCAGTAGCGAGTGGGCGGTGGTGGTGGAAGAATGGAGGTGGTGGTGGTGGAGAATGAAGGAGGTTGTGGTGGAGAATGAGAAAGGAGGGAGGAAGGAGAAGAAGGAGGATGGAGAATATTAGTGTTTGTGTGTGAATTGGGAGAAATGTTGAGGTGGCGGTCAACAATTGTTGACTAAGTGTGTTTTGGTATCCAAATCAGCAATTAAATTGCCAGCTAAGCTCAGTTCACCCGTAATTCGACGAATTGTGACTAAATTTGCCAATTCGTATAAGTTGTAGACTAAATATCACACCACGTGCAAAGTGATCACTACATGTCACAAGTGACCCATAGTAGTGGATCAAATGTGCCATTCTCTCATTGGGTAAATGCAAAAGAATTTACACATTTGTTAACACAAGTTAATTTAAAAAGTAGCGGAATTTTGAATATTACCAACTCATAAATGAAATAGTCTCTTCAGTTTATTTGTTGGGTAAGTTGGCTTAGACCAATTTAAAATGAGTAATTTGTATGCAAATGTAGACATTTTACTATTTCTTATTAGTATGAGGTGTCTTTGTCATTTAGTAGTTTAAGGAGTCATGCGATATAGTTATAATCGTAAATATATAATATTTTTAAAAAACGACGGAATACAAGTACTTATGTGCAAAAATGAAATACATATGCATAGAATGAAAGAATGTAATTCTATCATTGTATTCAATGAATAACAAGAGTATATACATAAGTTACAAACTATGTCTAATCTAACTAGGATTCTAAGACTAATCTAACTAGATATCCAAAATATGAAATACTTAGGAGTCTAACGTATTTACATAATCTAACACTCCCCTACAATTGAAACTGGAGGATCACCAATGTTGAGAATAGTACTTGGGGTAATCCCTTAGTAAAAATATCTGCAATCTGGTACCGAGATGGCACATGACGAACGCGAACCTCACCATGCGCAACTTTTTCTCGAACAAAGTGGATGTCCATCTCAATGTGCTTCGTACGTTGATGTTGAACAGGATTTCCAGAGAGATAGATAGCACTCACATTGTCGCAATACACAAGCGTAGCCTGACGAACCGGACAATAAAGTTCAAGAAGAAGATTGCGCAACCAACATGATTCAGACACCACATTGGCAACGCTCCTATACTCAACCTCGGCACTGGAACAGGACATAGTAGGTTGACGTTTGGAAGACCAAGAGACCAGATTGTCGCCCAAGAAAACACAATAACCAGACATAGACCGTCACGTATCCGGACAACCACCCCAATCAGCATCATTATACGCAACAAGATCCTTAAGGAATGAAGGTCGAAGATGCAATCCAAATCTAAGAGTGCCCTGTATATAACGTATGATACGCTTCAATGCAAGCATATGCTCATCACGAGGGTCATGCATATGAAAGACAAATATGATGTACGGCATAAGAGATTTCCGGTCGAGTGAACGTAAGATATTGTAATGCACCTGCGATACTAGGAAGGATCGGCGAATGGCGGACTAGTAGTCGCGTTGACTTTGGTTGAGTATCAACCGGTGTACGACTCGGTTCGCAAGATGACATGCCGGACCGATCGACAATTTCCATTGCGTATTTTTGTTGTGACAAAAATAACCCTCCCTTGTGTCGAGTAACGCTGATCCCGAGAAAGTAGTTCAAGTAACCCAAATCTTTCATAGCAAATTCAGAGCTGAGCTGTGCCATAATCGATTTGCGAAGCGAAATAGAGGAAGCAGTCAAATAATGTCATCAACTTATAACAACAAGTAGGAAATTGGCTATGACTGATGAATTTAATGTTCTTATTAAATATAATCAGGAAGCTGTGCCATATAAACAGTTTCCTTCAAATTCCTATGGAGAAAAGTATTACTGACATCCAACTGATGAATTGACCACTTTCGAGATAGAGCTATGCTGAGAACTATACGAATCGTGGCTGGTTTTACCACTGGACTGAACGTTTCACCACAATCAATGCCAACACGCTGAATTTTGCCATCACCTACAAGACGGGCTTTATGCCTCTCAAAGTAATCATCAGACCTGACTCTATGAGTAAAAATTCACATAGACCGAATCACATTAACATCAGTAGGACGGGTAACTAAATCCAACGTCTTATATTTAATAAGAGCATTAAATTCATCAGTCATAGCCAATTTCCAATTCGGGTCGCATATAGCATCCACAGGGTTACGAGGAAGAGGGGAAGGAGTAACACTGGTGGTATGTGCTTGCGATGGATCGAAAATTTTGTGTGGTAAAACGATGCCATGTTGGCTTCGAGTGACATGTCGACCAACTGGATAGGTAGTGTACCGGGAGGTAGGAGGGGCCCGAGGAGGTGTAGCAATAGGTGAGGCAAGAGGGATGGCAACAGGTTCCGCCGTGGGGCTGCCCACGTGTGGCGAAGTGGTGGGATGGGCAGCCAGTGAGCTGCCCGAAGTGGTGGAACGGCGAACAGCCAGGGCAGATTCCGGACAGTCAGGGGGCTGTCCGGGTAAGGCGGTGAGTGGACAGCCGGTGGGCTGTCCACGCGCCCAGTAGTAGAAGGAACATAAGGAGGGAAGAACAGAGTCGGTGGTGAAGCATCCAAAAAATCATAAGAGGGAGAATAGGATTTATGAATGTTAGCAAAAGGAAAAACCGACTAATCAAATATCACATGGCGATATGTAATGATTTTATTACGAGATAAATCAAAACACTTATAGCCACAATGACTATCAGGAAAACATAGGAACACACACTGGTAGATCGAGCATGTAACTTTTTAATGGTGGTAGAAGGAAAAAGGGGATAGCATAAACAACCAAAAACCCGGATGTGAGAATAGGAAGGATCCCGATTATAGAGAATTTTCATAGGAGATTCTTTAGCTAATAACTTGCTAG
>JAYMSP010004934.1:0-14895 GCA_036897095.1 Plantago elongata
ATTTTACAATTTAAAATTAATTTTTGAAATAATTTTAGAAAATAAATGTAAGAAATAAATGGCTTTGAAACATATTACAAATAAACTCAGAGTGAATTAATAATAGAAAATTGAAAACGATGACATGGCATCACAACTCAGCATGTGGCGTGTGCTCCGGCTAGACAAGGCAAGCCAACTCAGCATTTGCGTGTGTCTCCGGCTGTCCCAGAAATCCAGCGTTGACTTTTGGGTTTGTTTGTAACTATGCTTAAAAAACAGTTCAATTTTTGGAACGATTTGTAATAAAAAAAATCAGTTTTGTAATTATCCCTAAAATAAAATTGTATTTAAATAGAGATCCATATCAATATATTTTCATACACTTCAAAAATACACTCTATTACTTCATATCTCAAACACACAATTTCCAATTCTCTCCGATGAATCCAAATGACCCGTTTTACCCACACTAAATCTTTAATTTTTTAATTTTTTTATCCTTCAACAATGCTGTTTATTTTAAAATTACATTTCAAGCATTATAATTATTTTTCGTGTATTTCAGTAATGTAGTCTTAAATTGTTACATCACTAGTATTTTAATTCTTTTTTATCTAAGTTAAAAGTTTTTTATATTATATATGATTATTATATTTAATTAGCTATATAACTATTTTACGATAATAATAAATATGATAATAATATTTTATTGAATTGATTGTATTTGTTGAGTTATGAATAAATTATAATTAGTTTGTTATAGTTGAGTTGGTTAGAAAGTTAATATATATATAAGAGAGAAATTATTTATTTATTTATTTAAAAATTTGGGTGGTTGGACTAGTTGTCCGTTCATGAATATTAATAAACTAAGTTAATTGTTCGGTTCGAAATACACTCCCGGATTGATCGGATAGATCTGATGAAATATGTAAATCTATTGGGCTTAAAGTATGGTACCTTTTCTGAAATCATATGCGAGAATCACATGTTTTGTCAGGCGAAAGCACGAGCTACAACGAACAAGTCACTTGATTAATTTGACCCATCATCATATTATTCTTCTTCTTCTTCTCTTCTCCATACAGTCAGACAGTCAGTCAGTATATAGTTAATACTTAAAACTTAATTTCCCCACCATCTCTTATCTCTAGCTAGCTAGCTATTACGACATTGCATTATTATTCCTCCTCCAGAAATTATTGATTAAGAAAAATACTCCTAGCTAGTAACAATGAGCATCAACTACAAAACAACATTGATTCTCGTTTCTGCTCTGTTTTTTCTGCATTTACACACTACCTTCTGCCAATCCCAAACAGAGCATGTCCCATTGTTTGCTGCACTACAAATCCACTCAAGAAAGCTGCTGCTGCTTCTTTCTCCAAATTCACTCTCTATAACTCAAGGATCGATGCCAACGCAGCAAGATCAGAGATCTCTGGAAAATGCGCTCAGGAAAAAGCCTCCCACCTTTTCTAATCCTAGTCATAATAAATAAATAGGTGATCCAACGATCATCGATTTTTTGTGTATTTTTTCCAATAGATATGCAAATTGCAATGCATGTGGGCTTCAGAATTTAAGATCACAATTTTGCTATTTTGTTTTTCCTGTAACAACACTAGTGTAGTTCACTGAAAAGAAAGACTTTAGCCTTGTTGCTAGCCTAGCCTAGTACGTACTTGAAACTTCTTTTCTTGCTAAATGCGTGTATTATCTTCACAGTTCATCGTGACTTTTTAGTTTTTTTCATTTCAATACTATATGCTAGGATTAGTCTTAGGAGGAGTGATTAATCAATTGCTTAGATATTAATTTTCTGATTCTGCATATCTTATTTTTTCTATAAATAAAATTAATATAATTCTTTCACTGCAAACTGCAAATAATCAATCAGATGAGTACCTGCGCTTGAGGAGATCGATCGAAGATATATGTTGTGAGAACGACTATGGATCCTTCCATCAGCTTTACCGTGCGCTAGCTCACTTCCGATGAGAAAACCCTGCACCTTTTAATAGTATTTCCTATCAAATCCCCCCGCCCTGGGCTTCCCAGCTTTGTTTCATCACTGCCTATGATGATCATGGTATTATGAAATATATGTACAATACAATGCATAGTACGTGAATATTCAACCCTCACTGTCTTTTACCTCGTAAACGGGCCCAGATCCTCCTTAGCGTGATTGAAGTCATCTGTTGCATCTCTTTGTTCAGCAAAACAATACGTGTTCCCTTCAATTCCCAACATCTCTGCAAAATCATACAAAGTTAATCCACATAACAAAAATATATCGAAATGGACTGATACCGGTTCCAGTAACAAGTCATATTTGAAGAATGAGATCATTAAAATGAATACAACTCTACAGCATGTACGGCCTAATCATCATCTCACCATAATCCCCAAAGTGGCTGCAGTAATGTTTTTTCTGATACATTTTATACAGTGCAGCTAGAGACAACAAAGTTGTGCCACCAACTGCCAGCTATAATCCCCAGAATCAGGCCTCTTAAGGTGCTGTTCCGACCTACTACGAGGGACATGAGTACTATAGACTCCTACAGTCAAACCAGTTTCATTCTTGTTCTTGCCCGGAGTATCATTTCCAACCCTAGGTACAAAATCTGAAGAATTACTCTCAAGTTACTAGATGCCAGGTTCGAACAGTGAAGAGAGCCAAGTAAAATTCCCGAGTACTTGGTCAAAGTTTGTACATAATACCTAGTATGGCACGCATAGTTGATATAGAAGGTCCATATGTGCGTACCTGGAAGAGGTAAGCAGCACCATCCCCTTTCCAGACCAAAAAGAGATGATTTTCACTTACCAGTGCTTTGAATTCCCCTTGCAACAACACTTAATGGCTCCCACCAGCCTCTGTCAATATGTCAAAGTCACGCACCTCAAGATTCCCCTGGAATACATAAGACCATGGTCCGACAATTCAATTTCAGGATATCAAACTACTGGAGCATTGCAGTATAATTACCACCCTCCAGTCCTAATAGTATCTCAATGATCCAGCCGAAATTCTTGCAGTTTGGAACAAATTAGTGTTCAAAGTATCTCTTCTTGGCAATAAATTAGAGATTTGGTGCTGTTGTGTTGATCACTGCTGTCAATTGCCAAACCAGCATTGCTAACTGCCCATCTGCGTGAATCAGTTGTATAATATGATACTGGACCAAGCGGTTGATCTCCCTCATATACCACTTGATCTCTAGATGTAGTTTGTGGAACACCATAACCAATGGCAAAACCAGAATCTGAAATCATCATCAGAATGAATAAGCAAAAGACTGCAACTCACTAATTGGAGCATGCAGTCCGTGCAATAAATTGACAAAGAATTGCATAGCATGTAAACGTAAACAGTAATTTAAAGCCCTTTTGTCTTACAAGTTGGTACTGATGCATGCTAAACTATATTTGTTCAAATGAAAACTAAAAAAGTTTCTCAATACGCTCTGTCAGATTCCATCAGCTCGAATCCTTATGAACAGGAAATCCTCGATTGAATGGGAAATTTCACTGGAGAAAAGCCAGTGCAGCACTCAAACTACTGAATGAAAGAAGATGATTCACTCATCAGCACATGAGAAAAGATTACTGCTAAAGGAGTGTTTTCTCCAAGATGCTTATTATTTTTTTGAAAACATATGTAGAGACCAAAGGGTTACATTATTCCTTAAACTTAGTTTCCAGGTATTTCATTATCTTGAAGAAGATTGCACACTCACACCCATTTAAATAGTTCAGAATTGGCTTATATAATTAATCAGGAACCATAAGCACGGATCATCTTTAACCGATTATCATTTATGGTGGCAGGCATGAACACTTGGGCATATAATAGGATACGAGATAAGGCTTTATCAGATCTTGTGCATTAAATCAAACATCTTAACTAGATTAAGAGGTTGACAATGTTGCGGCCTGGATTACTACTAGCTCATTTTGGCTACTCAATCATATATAAATTTATGCGAACTTTGGTGTCTTATTTTCAGCTCTGAACTGTCCACACTAATTTAAGTATTTTGATTACCTATCACCCCCATTTGATTACTTTGGACTGGTACGATGTAAAGGACTGAGGAAAGTTACTGAACAGAAAGTCAAAAAGATTTTGCTGCAAATTCACCTGAGTCATTGGAAGTGAAGTTGTTGGCCACCAGATTACTACCCCATAGCAAAACATGTACCAGTATAAAAATACACTTTTACATTTGGCTCTGGACTTTGATCCAAGAATGAAAGCTCCCTGATTCCCTGATAGTTGATTGTATGACAAATCTCTACAATAAAGTACCATAAGTATGTTTTATATATATATATATATATATAACTTTTATTTCTAAATAAAAATGCATAGTACATGATCTTCTAAATTATATAGAAGCCAGAATCCTTGTAATCAATCGCATTTACATATTACGAAAGTTGGAACAATAGGAAAAAGATTCACATAATACGCAAAAGATCAACATGTTATTGCCCAAAAATCCAAATTAATTGTGAAGGAGAAAGAATCATAATGGTTCATAAACTTGTTTTATTGCTTCCGGGGTGGGTTCATGTTGGGTTTTCTAGTAATTACATGTGAGAGAGTGAATGAAGAGAGTAGAAAAGGTCATCTGGAATTTCCCCTGTCAAATGGTTGAAGCTCAAATCCATATAAAACAAAACCACAGGAATTGTAGGATGAATAAAGTAAGCCTGTTATTCTAAGAAATTTGCACTGCCTTGTGAAAATGTAATGAAAGAACCATTCTACTGTTCTTGTCCTTACAATAGAAACAGGCTGTCAAAGTTACTGAAAAACGATGGTATGTTATTGTTTCGCAGAAAACCTGTAGAAAGAAGTCTTCAATGTTCAGACAAGTAACTGAAAATAGTCAGAATGAGAATCACGTGAAGTGTTATATAAGCAGAAGCTGTGCTTTTTATTACAGTATATCCTTACAATGTGGTGAGCTTGTCCATTTGTTTGAGGAAATCCAGTGAAGAGCTCCGAAAAAGATCACTCAATCTCCTACGAGTTAAAAAATTGAATAAGCATTAGTATTATGAAGTGGAAAAAGAAAACAAAGTAGTCAACAAAGACACTAAGACGATAAACGATGATGGTATTGGACCTTGAAATCGTCATATACCATTGTACTCATTCAGAATTAACAAAAATTGATAAAGAAATGCAAGGCGTTATTTGGATTAACTGTTGCTGGCCTATGAAGATAAGCATGCAACATAGAAAGGGTTGGATAATGCCTTACAACTCGGTCAAATTTGACCAATGTCCAATGAAATCAGGTGTCTGACCTATGGGTTCATTGTCTGATACCAGAAAATGTGTTTTAGGCCACAAGTTAGTCAAGAATTTATTTTTGCATGTTGATACATGCATAATTTCTTACAAAGCAGACAGTAAGATGAGGCTTTTGTTAGCTTACAATTGCTCCATGCTTTGCAGATTACTAAATGTTGGGGGAATCAAGCCCCTATCTCCGGAGCTATCAAAGTATATGTGTGTGTGTGTGTGTGTGTGTGTGTGTCGAATCTCCTATGACTTAGCTAGTGAATTAATGAAACATGTGAAATCAATTACAGTTTGTTAAACTGGTTAAGTTCCCAAGCTCTGAAGGTAAATGTCCAGAGAAGTTATTTGTACCAAAAGATCTGCACAAAACAAAGTATGTTTCCATATCAATTTGCTAAACTTTTCCAGATATGTTACTTGCACTGCACACATGATTGAAATTTAGTTAGCAGCAGTACAAGTGTGTTAAGTTGGTAAAAAATCCAAGTTCCCAGTGAAGCCCCCTGACAACGCATTGGTGCCAAAGTTCCTGTTGACATGAGAAAAGTTAAGTAATTAACGGCGATAATAACAAACTAAGTACATACACATGGCTTGTTGTGGCCTTGAAGGCAGATCAGAGATAACAAACTAAGTACAAAAACACAAGTAACTTGTCATCTATGAACTGATTTTGCTAGACATATATGTCGGAGAAGAGATAAATGAGAAGATAAATAATATAAATTCCAAGTTTCAGAAATAAACAGTAGAGCTTTAGAAACATACAATTAATGTACAAACAGTTAAGTTGGTAATCAATCCAACTTCACTGGTTGACGAGTGAGCTTTAAAACAAACAGTAAATGTACAAACAACAAACATCCAAAAAAGCACATTGCTCACATTTCTATTATTACATCAAACTTGTCGATCCTAGTCTACAAGTATCAGGCAGACTTTGATCTGATCAGCATATTCGATAACAGATTATATGACAACTTGATGAAAAATGTCCGATGACATGGATTATGGATAACCTGCAGAAGGTTACATGTCTCACAAATCGCTGACTGCATATGACCACCATCATAATCTGTGTTTTTTTGTTTATAACAACTCAACTTTAATTAATTTTGAGTGTCTTCATTACTGAGCCATAAGATTTGATGCATACTTACAAGGAATTATCAGTTACAACTTACAACTGCTTTATCTTACTTGGTGAATCTGATATGCACAACTTGAAGCGTGGAGACTTAATACAGGTGATGGTTTGACGCTCCGAACCTGTAGTCCTGTTTGCGATTCCTGATGGCAACCAGCAATCCCTCGAGGAGCAACTCGATCACATGCATTCAGAGACAGTCTCAAGCTAGAAACATGTATATGTCCGTCTTATCACAGAATACAGATATACTGAAGAAATTTGTTGGTGTTTGCCTTCATAAGAAGAATTCGCAAAATGTGAAGTCACCATATTCCCATAGCTTTTTGCAACTGCATGAATTGGTAAAGTAGAACACTTATGATCATCGACACCTAACTCAATGGCACCATCAAAATTACCAGAATCTAATTGCACTGAGAAAGTAGTGACACTGATATATGTTATAGCAGTTCAACAATAACTGGTCTATGATGGAATCAAATTCTTACAACTTTATGTACAATAATAAAATTCAAGAAAATGACTGGTAATCTTAGCAGAATCCTTAACATTAGATCCATGTTTCTAGGAATCACATTCTCCCAACAATGTTGGCCAAAGAATGCATCAAGTCAAGATCAGATTCACATTCTGGTAGTCTATTTCATATAATATATTCTCCTGTATTTACAGTCTACCCTGCGAATCAAATTCTCCCAGCGAAAGATGGCCCTCCAATACAGAGATGTTATTCCAAGAATGCTCTATTTAAGGTTGGACTGGCCTAAGGTTCAGTCACAAGTTTCTCCACAATAAATTTCACACTTCACAGGTTCAAGAAAGTGTGCCACTTTTTGAGCCACATGGTTGTTCGTGGTGCAATGATGGGACGCCGAGATGTTACTACTACTTGTAGAATGTGCCTCGGTGTCGTCATTGCACCACAGACAGTCATATGTTGTAGCACCACAGACAGGGCCACATAACCAATTGACCCTCTTTTTCTTCTGACATGCTACTGAACATCATACTATATACTTCTGCAGTAACTTTGTTGCAGATACATCAGATCATCAGTTCAGTTGCACTACGGTAACATAAAACAGATCCAATTGTTCATATCATTCAAGTAAGCAAGTTTCTTTTAATAAATTGAAATTACATAATAATCCACTCCATGCGTTTCGCCTTCAGGAGATTTTGAATTCTGCTTCCAACAGCTTCCAAACAATACTGATCTCTTTGTAATATTACTATCATATGCTTTGACAGAATCTTGATAGAACCATAGTCTAGATCGAAAGGAACAGCTATATATCCAGTTCGTCGTGGCGCAACCATACAACTAAACATCGTTAACTTGGTTAATTATTATGATTCTTATTATTTAGCTCCAATATTGAAGACTTAAAAGTGAAGTAGAAAGGATCTAAAAATGTTTCCCGATGGTTGCAAACTTGCACACATCTCCACCCTGATATCCTACTTGTGTTGGCATAGTTCCTCACATTAGTGGTATCAATGCGGTAGGTTCTATTTCTTTGTTCTAACAAGGTAAGAGTAATGAACAGCTACACTGAGACTGGATAGAACCAGGCTCAACCCGAGGAATCCAAAAACAAATTTAATCTAGTATGATCAAAACTCAACTAGGTCTGGTGTTAAAAAATGAGTTGCTGGGTAAAGACTTAACATGTCTGAGTTTTCTTCAGCAAAAAACATGGCTGGAAAACTGAAAATAAACACTACAACAGAATAGGCTTTTTGCGACAGTTATTATCGGCGACGGTTATTTTCGTTGGACTACCGTCACTAAAATAGGTGTCGTATTTAAGTTAGTGCATAAAAATCCGTCGCTAACAAGGCTATTGCAACACGCCGACAAGGTACTGTTCAAATTTAGCAGCCAGTTGATTTCTGCACAATCAAATGCTCATATTTTCACTTAGAAACATACACAAGGGAAGTGAACTTGAGACTAATCAGACTCTACTAAAGCTTGCTTACATAAACAGAGTATCTAACTATCTACACTGGATTTCACCAATCAATCTTAAAACTAAAAATTAACTTGAAAAGCTAAAACTAGAAAAGCAAATAAGCAAAAACCTAAGGGTTAAATTCATAAAGAATTCAAATTCCATAACAATTGAAAGTGCTGCACGAAATTAAAGCCCTAAAATAACAAGACATGGTTGAAATGAAATAATGAAGATAGAGAAATAAATAGAATGCCTGTATGAATGTTTGCGGTGGAGATTGTTGCCGATTGTGTAATCGGACAGTGGCGGTGGAGTGATCGAGCAGCGGCGATGGCGGATCTCGCGAGTGCGGCGGTGGAGATCGAGCGGTGGATGGTGGAGATCGAGCGGTGGCGGTGGAGATTAAGCGGTAGAACTGATCGATCGTTCTGATGATTTAGGCTGAGTTAGGTTTAATTTGGGACTTGAGCATAATTTTAGATTTAATTTGGTGATGCTATCGCCTATCCCTTAGGTCTCGTGTACGACTCAGTTTTTCCAGTTCTCTTGCACTATTACCGACCGGTATCCGTCGCAAAAGGTCAAAAACAGTCGCGGCCCACTGTATCCACAGCGGTCTTTTATATGCGTCGCTAAAATCCATATTTATTGAAGCGAAAAATTCTAAAAAATTTGTACCAGCATTAACCTAATTTCATTTTAGCTTCAAAATTAAACACTTTACAATATTCCTCCTTTACAACAAATTCAACATTACTATCATTATTACGCTGATAAACATAAAGAATAATAAGCGTGCAAAGTTATAAATCTAAAATAAAGACAATTTGGAAACACTTACAGTAAGCTAGAGAAGTAACTTCCGATTTCGGTTACCGGATGTGGAAGGAGGGCAAATAGCGGCACAATATTTTACAAGCTTAGGACTAAATATATCAGAGGTGAATTGCATTCTTTTTTAAATATATAATATTACAATACAATATATATTTGTTTCTAGATTTATTTACCAGTCTATATACATAGAGTATAATCATCCGTTTCGAAAAATTAAAATTGTAACTTTTAAAAATGGGATGTAACAACTTACCACTCAGCTACAAATATTTTGACAGGTGAATTACATTCAAACTACTTTACCTTTAAAAAAATCTAAACAAGTTTATTCGAATTAATTTTATCACCCAAACAAATAGATCGAATAAAATTTTAAAAGAACACGAAGAAATTGAAGAACCCATCCTACCGGAACTCCGATGATTGGATTGGAATGAATCACCGTAGTTGGAGTTGCTTCGGTGGGTTGTATGCACACCTCCAACCATATATGAGCGGAGCCACACATCTCCAATTTGGAGTTGTATGCCTCCAACCAATTAGGTCGGGAGCGTGCTCCGATTCGATCCGCTTAAACCAGAACAACGGTTTAAGCTGACCAAAGCTAACCCGATCAGGCTCTTGGTGAGCTTTGAGGCAAGCAGGTGTTCTCGTAAGTAGTACATCTACCAAATGTTTTTGACATTTTTACAATTTTGTAGTGAAATATTAACTAATTTAATCAAAGAATGCAATAAATAATTATTATACAACTATAGATATCAAATTAAAATAATTCATACCTCTTCAAATTCGCAATCGTTGTCATAGTTCAGACAATACTTACGACATGATTTTTTTGTTCTTGTATTGTATTAGTAGTGTGTTTTCGATTAACACAACATATTTCAAGATAAGTGAGGTATTATGGGGTTTATCGTAATATATGATAATCTATTACTAATCCATTCATATATTCATATATTATTTAAATTTAATGGACATTTTCAACCCACGATCATCCTCAACTCCAACTTTTATCGTTGAATTAGCACCGATACAATTTTATCCCCAAACTTTCAATATATGCATTGTTATTAAATATGGTGCAGCATTCAATATACGTTTCTTCTTCATTGCTACTTCATTTTATTTTTGAAACCCACAGCACACGCATATCACACACCGGAACAATTCTTTAGTCCAGTAACAAAAAATTGTTAGTCTAATAACCTTCTCCATAATATTGCACATCTATACACAGAACACTTTTTGTACATTAAAAATTAATTCCATATTGCCTTCTTTCGTATATTGCAATTTTATAAACGGACCTCATTTCTTGACATTTACAAAAATATTTATACAGTAAAAAATCTATAATCATATCATTAGAATCTGAAAAGAAATTCCTATAAAAAACTTGTTCTTAATAGAGAATTGTACTAAAAAAATATTTTTATATAATAAAATATATACATAACTTAGATATTATATATTTATTGAATAAAATTATTAATTAAGTACCAATTTTATAAGCTACTGATGTGTTTGGTCCAACAAGAAGGTTCATATATAGATGAACTATTAATTTTACTACTCAAAAGTTCAAACTACTATCACAAAAACTTTAGATAAGTATTTTATATCTTAAATTTTAAAATGAAAATTATATATATTGATAAATATTATTAAATATTTTGTCATTTATCATTATAGAGAGGTATATTTACTTAAGGCGGGACCTAAAAAAGTTATGGAATATGACAATGTATAGTTTATTCCTATTTATAATTGGTTACAAGTTGGAACTATTATTTATTTTTTTATGATTATAGGGAGTTTATTCCTTTATAAACTATCCATTTATGAAGCTTTTACTGTATATGAAAAAGAACAAATTATTTTGTAAGTCAGTGTATATTTATGTACCTATACATACATTACAGATTAATCATATGGATTCCAACATATATCGTTTACAGGTAACAATATTTTAGATACTCCAGAATAAGACACCGTCATTTTAGGTACTCTAGAATTGTATTGTTCAATTTAAGTACTAAACATCAATACCCCTTTCAATTTAGGTGCTTCAATTAATTTTCAGGTAAAATTGACCAATTTATCCGATTTTGACCCAAAAAAAAGAAATATATAATTAATAACACGTGTCACCTCCTTATTAATTCTGGAATTTATCATAAAAAAAATAAAGGCAAATTACATATAGGCTCCAATTAGATTTAAAACTTGCAGATGGCTACCACTTAGATCAACAATAACATGAAAGCCCTACTCGATATAAATCAATAACACTGAAGATCACGAATTTGACTTTTGGCGAATTTAAACTTGGAAAAGTCATTTTTGCCCATCTTCAAATATCAGATTTTGAAAATGGCCAAACAACCTTAACTAAATGGTGGACTTGAATGTAATTGATGGCTTATGATTGTTAACAACTCAAGTCCATTTATAGAATTAAATTCTCAAGTTAAAATTATAACTACTCCTTTCATACCCCTATAAATCAAAATTTATTCAAATTATATTAAAAAAATAATAATAATAAATAATAAAATTTTCATAATTTAATTATGTATTTTTCAAACATTTTGGACTTAATTATAAAATTAAAAATTCATTATGGGCCAAATTGAAAGAAATCAAAAGTGCCGACAAAATTCATTTTGCAACGTCAGTCCTTAATTCAACCCTAATTCTCAAAAGTAAGGGTTTCAAAATTTTAAAACATCCAATTAAGTCACTGATTTTTCAAAATCGGATTCAATTATTAACCAAATTCTACCAAGATTAAACCCTCATGTTCACCAATATATAATCGATCACAAGAACAACTAAATGATCAAAATAAGCCTTTAATTTCAGATCATAGAACTCGATTTTTTGAGGAGTTCCCCACTGGTAGACCAACCGATCGAGATCATTTTCATTCTAAATTCTCTTTATCAATGGCAATTGATGAATGCTATTCCAAGAAAATTATGAGAGGAAAATTGATTTCATTCCCATAAAGCTTCTTACCTTTCATTAATGGTGGATCGACATTTTTTTGTTACCTTCAGCTTTCAACAGAAATCGGGTCAAGGGTGAGTCCAATAAAAATTGGGATGGTGGTGGAACATATGGTAGGGTAGAGATATGCGGTTTCCAGTAGCCGGAAAGACCGACCGAAAATGATGAAGTAAGTTTTGTAACTTTTATTTTTCCCTTAATTAAAATGGTTAAGTCAATTTTGTATTTTAATATTGTTTTATTTAAAATAATATTTACAAAGAAATAGATAAGGGCATGTTTGGTTTGGACATAAATTGATTTAGCTTTTAAGTTGGTCAACACAAATGGATCTAAATGTAATTGTTGATCATAGTGGTATTCAGATGTGAAAAGGACATCTAGGAGGGGAGGTCTATGTAATTTTCCCTAAAATTAATGTAAATTAAAAATTTTGAAGCGTAAATTTTAATAAATCAATAATATATTATTATAAAATAATTAAAATATTGTTAAAATTTAGGAAATTTACAGCCGATCTCCCTAATAATTAAAGACCATATTAACAAGAAAGTCCTCCACATTTCAACAATCACGTCATAGGAAAAGTTTCATAAATCAATAACAGATTAGCCGAAAAGTCAACTCTTCACTCCTACATGGATGATAAATACCTACATGGCAAATAGTTTAAATGATTTTACATATTTCAAAATTCAGATTTAAAAAGAGAAAATTGCAATTAACCCCTTTAATTTTAATTCACAATCAATTTATATCCTAAAGTTTCTTATGATTCCAAATCAACCTATATTTATTTTTTCCTATTCAATTTTCAACCAAATCGAACTACAATTATGCCCTTTCAATCTTCTTCCTTCTAAAATTACCCTCTCATTCTTTCTTCCTTCTTTACATTCTCCATTAATGGAGCTTCAAGCTGCATTAAAAATGAATCAAGAAGCTCCATTGGAGCAACTCAAGCTCCATTCCATAAAAATGAAGCTTGAACAATTCCATTAATGGAACAACTCAAGCTCCATATTTTTATGGAGCTTGGGAGCTGTTCTCCATTATGAGCTCGAAACAGCTCCTTTAATGGAGCGGTTGGAGCTCCACTAATGGAGCTCACCAATAGAGTTTGAATTAGCCTTCATTTGTGCTCGATTCGGACTCTAATCTCAATCAAGAAGCTTAAAAACTCCATTGATAGAGTTTCAATCTCCATTAATGGTGAAATGAAGAAATTGATTTATTTTTTTTAGAATTTAGTGTTAAAGAGGAAGAAGAATTTGGGAACTCAATAAATATGTTATGACCAAGAAAAACCAACCAAATTCGTGTTGAGGTGTTAAAATATGAAAAGAAATATGTTTTGATGATGAAAAGGGTGAAGAATAGTTTAGGCTAAAAGGTTTGATGAAGAAGATGATGAAAATGAGAGAGTGAAATTAATTCGGGTGAATTTTGAAATTTTATGAACTTTACAAGAATTAATATGCAAAATTTGAATGAAATTCCACGTGGAAATGTAATTTCTTCCCGGTCAATGTAAAAAATAGATTCGAACCAAAATGTTATTGCTCAAATAAGAGGGACTAATATGTTATTACGAACTTTATAAGGGGGACCAAAAGAAATTCACCCTGAAATTTAATAACTGTGAAATATTCTAAAAAAATATAAACATTACAAAAATGTAGCATTGACAATGAAGTTAAGGATTACGTGGACTGTCGTTATATATCCTCATGTGAGCCATCTTGGTGTCTGATGGGGAGAGATATACACTACAAAGACCCGCATGTAGAGCGTTTATCATTTCACCTTGATGGTGAACATAACATGATCTTCTAGGATGTTGATGTGATAGATGATCTTATTGAAAAGAGCAATACTATTGCCGAAATAAAATTCCTGAAGTGGATGGAATACAACAAAAAACATCCTGAGGCACGAGTTTACTTATATGTTGAGTTTCCGAAGCATTATGTGTGGGATCAAGCACATAAAGATTGGAAGCCAAGGAAGCAATTCAATGGTAAAATCGATAGGATATACCATGTTCCTATTAGAATAGGCCCAACATACTTCCTTAGGATCATGTTGAATCATATTAGATGTGCTACATGCTACAAGGATCTGAGAACAGTAGAAACATTTATTCATTAAACATATTGGGAAGCAAACTATGCTCAAGGACTCCTAGATGATGATAATTAATACATTGATGCTGTCAAGGAACCAAGTTTTTAGGAATCCGTAGATTTTTTAGCCATTTATTTGCTATGATTCTTAAGTCCAACATCATGACCGGTGTATGTATGGGAAAATACATGGCAATTCTTATCCGATAATATTGAATACATAATGCAAAGGAAACACCATAATCTAGGTAATCAATGTTGCGATTTATTTTATTTTTTTATTAATTAATTATTTTACTTTATTGATAACCTTTTATTTTAGAGAAAATTTTACTTTTCACTATAACCTTTTAGCCCATTTTGATTTTACACCCAGACCTTTTTTTTTTTTGGAGTTTGCACTTGAACGTTAGTTAACGGAACGGGTCAGCACACGGCATGGACGGTGTTAAGCCTGTCCGTCAGTGTGCGTGTGTTTCACGCGCTGATAAG
>JAYMSP010004935.1:0-14893 GCA_036897095.1 Plantago elongata
CATTTCTGGATTTTTGAATTTTTTTATTTATTTTAAATGTAATAAAATGTTAACTATTTTTTTTATATTTTAAAAAATATTTTTGAATTATATTAAACAATTTAGACCCATAAATTATGAGATAGTTATATTAGTCCCCCCTTTTTGTAGTTTAATATTTATTAATTATTATTTATTTTCATATATACAAATTTAATTTAAAATAATAATTTATATTTTTTTAAATTTGTATATATGTTTTTGTAATTTAAAATTAATTTTTCCACTCTTTCTTCTTTTTTAATCTTCTTTTATGTTGATTTTACAAAATAGAATTGATTTATAATAATTAAAATTATATGGTGAAATTAAAAATTATTAAAAATTTATTTTATTTGCGATTTCACCCATTAAAATTTTAAAATTTCAATATGACACGTGTCACGTAATTAAGTTGTCATGTGTCATGAGGTATTTAAATTGGACATAATGTCAATTTAAGGTACTAAAATTGAACGGTAACAATCAAAGATATATTTTTCAAAAATATCATAAGATAGTTTTTTCGAAATTTTCCATATGACTGTAACAATTGATTGTGTAGGTGATGTCAATATGACATGAGAAGATGAAAACTTGAGTATTGGACTAATTGTATATCATTTGTACGTGTGAACAATAATTATGAAAACTTGAGGTTTAAAAGGATAAAGATAAGGCTGAGTAAAAAGTATAGAAAGTGAAAAAGGGAAGAAAAAAAAAAGGAAAGTGGAGGGAGTAAAAGAAAATTTAGGTAGAGTGGAAGAAAAGCACGCTACAAAGGCTAACGTGACTGGAAAACCAATAGATTCTGCAGGAGTGAGCTCAAACACTGAAATTGAAGACCCAAAAACATACATTTTGTTGGTCATTTTTCCCCCAAATTTTACAATTGGATTTGAAGAGTGGCAAGGATTGGATTTTTGTTTTCAATGGTGTAACGTGAACCCTTAACTTTGGTCCGCACGTCTAAAAATTATATAGGTGCACTTAATTATTCATCACATGTAATATGTTACATGAATGCCTCTAAAGTATTATCTGATTATATACTGTACTTAGATAAGTTTGTTCGAGTATCTGAGGTATCCTAAAAAAAAAAGAAAACTATTTGTCATGTTTGAGTTGGACAAATCAGAAGGCGATTAACACGCAAATGTTTTCCTTTAAATATATTATGCATGTAAAATAGTTGTGACGTAATAACTGATTTGAGTTCTTGTATATTTGTGATACAGGCCATGTAATATATGAATGGACTTGAATAAAACATGTGAGACTCCAAGTTCATATACTCATTTATTCTAATTTTCTTCTAAATATTGTTTTGTGAGAAATCTAAAATAGCAGATAAGTTCAAATTGTGAGTTACCTAGAAAGAATAGAGCTGATTATGGCCTGGACTACATTCTCAAGACATGAAGCTCACTCTTTTTGAAGAGCCTTAATCATGCTAAGTTGAAACGTGTTAATAATATTAGTACTAGTAGTAGCTAGTTTAAGACAATCATAAATGGGCATCGTTGATTTCTATGACATTGTCTTCAAGTGACTAAATTCCAATGAAAAGAAGAGGAGGTTGCTAGTGAGATTAGTGGCAACAGTCTCCTAGGTAAAGAAAAACAACACAAAATATAGAGACATACATACAAAAAGAGTCTTGCATATGTTAATGTTACCACTTGTTTCAAATGACCTTAACTAGTTCAAATTTCAGTGCTTTTGAGATGTGTTTGTATTGTAGTATTGGATGGTTTTCAATTAACTATATAGTTTGTAGAGCTTCCATTCTCTTTCTATTCTGTTTGATTTGATTTCAAACTTCCATAAAAGATTCCAAATCCTGATCCCTGTCACCAGACTTCTTTACTATGGACACATGGGGAGCACCCATGCTGGGAAGTCTAGTAATTAATTCCACTTTAAGAATGGTTGAAATCATACACAAAATTCAAGTACATGGCTGATTGTAATGTGACTTCTAATACACATTTGAATGGAATTTTGGTATAATTGTATCTGTAATATAATTAAAATGAAATATTTAAAGTGTATTTTAGGTCAAATCAATGTTCATCAAATCAAATAGAAGTATTTAAATGTTTCACCAATCAACCCTTCACTTCCGGTTTAAAAGTACCAATTTTTATTTTAAATTGTTCCGGTTTAATAATTTCGACTTTTTAAATAAAATATATCTTTCATACTTTATAAATTATCTCTTATACTTTATTCATTATTTTTCATATTGTATTAAATTATATTTATAATTTATTACATTCTTTACTACTTTATCACTTTTTTTTTTTTATAAATTTGTATTCGGTTTTGCAAAACTTTCAAATCGGAATGGAGTAAATATGAGTATGCACTGGTCAAGATACTAATCAAATCTACCATACAATAACTTCAATGTCTCCAAACTTCAACAGAGCTTGATGTTGTCTGCAAATTTATGAAGGGCAACTTGCCAGGATGGTCTGATGCAAGTGTATCCATAGTAAATTATTTGGTGTTTTCCTCCAAGGAAAATGTGAAGTATATTGAAACTAAACATAATTAGGTTATCTGAAATTTATTGATTGAGATAAATTAAAATGAAGTTGAATTGAACTGTATTAAATTATAACTAATTAGAATTAAACTAAATTAAATTAAGGAGTTTTCAGTTTAAGAGAATAAAATCACAATCGAATTATATCATGTGAATGACAATTTATGTGTCACTATTCAAATTTTACTGGGGCCAAAGTTGTGGATAATGTCTATTGATTTTGAGTATGTTCCCGCACACTCACGGTACGTGAATTTTATTCATGTTGGAATTATAAATCAAATCATGCAGAAAACGCTTTAATATATTAGAAATACTTAATAAAGAGGCGTGTAATATCAATAAAATTTTCTGAAATTAAGAATTAAATCAATGGTTACCATTCCACCATGATTTTAATCTTTTTAAAATGTCATCATAATCGACGATCGATTACGCCTAGCTAAAATGGATTACGCATTACTCATATAGTCATAATATGTCGTTACTTTAATGGTTCCTTCGATAACATAAAATGCATCTATATCACTAATGTGCAAAATGATTGCATGCATCTCTTGTGATATATTAGTCTCAGTTTCTGCAATAGATAAAGAGCAATGAAGAAAATTAATAACAAAGCGTTTCTCTGATCCAACAAAATCAATGATGATTAAAATTATGATCTGAAATTTACTGAACAAAATTAAAAATTAAACTGAACTGAAATAAAGTATAAATTATAATTAAGTCGAGCTGAACTGAACTGGACTGGACTGGACTGAACTGGACAGAATCGATTTTCGAGATGACACAACCTAACAAGAGCATAATTAACAAGTTATATGGCGATCTGAATAATTATGAGAGAGCAAACATAGGGGACTACTGTATTATCGTTGTCAACGAATTTAATCATCAATCACCAATGACAAATTAAAATGTTCGATCTCACATGTACGTTGCCTTATTTCTCACTACCAATTTGGTAATCGTTTTTTTCAATTGTCCATTAATCATAATTTCAACCTTGTAATCATTGTTGAGATCTTCTATTAATTTCTTGTGGGATAAAAGGTCCTGCTAGTATATTTTTGATCATCACCCATGATTGAGCATTAGAGGCCTTTTAACACCTTTTAAAACACGTTCAGTTTGAAAACACCTCAGGAAAATTATTAGAGATGTCATAATTAAGATATAACAAGTGCTGGCTTAAAAAATATCACTCCTACAACTATGAAAAAAATGAAGTTAATTGGTGTCTTGATTAAAGAATTAATCAGTTTCAAACATTCAAATACCTTTTGAAATAAATTTTAATAACAATGTTAATTTTCTGTAAGTTTTTAATATATTTGAGGTCATGAGGATAACTAGAAATACAACTTTGAATGTAAAATTGTAAATTAAAGACATGAAGTGACAGTAAGATTATATTATTCAACGAAAATTTATTAAATTGAGGTGTAGTATAAATTATAAATAAATAAAGTTATGCTGAACTAAATAAAACTGAACAAAACTGAATGAGTTTTTAGTTAAAAATTAAGGAGCATAAACAACCAAATTCATTAATAAATACTATAATAAATACCATGTAACCCCAAAGATGTTGCCATTGGTTTAAAAGGGAGTAATATTATATAATTTACGCCGCATGTTCGAATATCAACATGACCTAGTTTGTGATCAATCACCCATCGAGGCTGTAAACGAATCGAGTCGAGTCAATTTTCAGTTCAGTCGAACGTTACTTGTCTGATTTTAACCTATGATCATATTTGGAGTCGTGATCGACCACCATCATATATTTGAGATCGAGATCGGTTCGTCAAATTCAAAAAAAGCTCGCGAACTTATTGAAAATGATCGGTTTATAATTCAGGGATAAAAATATTTATTCTAGTAACATTGATCATTGCTCCCTTTTATTTTTTCCCAAATGCACCATATTACTACAATAAACTCATAAAAGGAAACATATATCTCCAACGTTGCTTGAACGAAAATGAGCTGAGTTTGCGAGCAAGCTCGTGCTGATTGATCTAGAAAACAGTTTGAACATTGACCGAACATTTTCACAAAGGAGTTGATTCGTTTACCACCCCAATCAGGATTCAGGACTTATCACACCACAGACAATCGTAAGTTAGATTTGAGTGTTAAAGCGATACACAATCAAACACAGTAAATGCTAATAGCCTAATATAGAAGTTATTGGAAATAATAATAATAAGAAATTACCAATTAAAATACTTAAGCAAGGACATAGTAGTAATAATTAATTACCTTTACCCGTGAAATAAACATAGGGTTGTAGCAGTGGCACTAGTTTACTTTCTCCTCATGATTCATTTAATACAAATCGCGCCATGTCTTCTCCATTCCATTGCTCTTTTCCAGTCCACTTCTCTGCAATCCCATTTCCTGATTCTCTCTCACTAAAACACACCTCATATCATTAACCTGCTACGTATATAAACCAACCATTTCTTTTCATGCACAATTAGCCAATATACCAGTAACCACAACAATAAATACAAATACCAACAGACACAGAAAGTTATATTGTCTGAACTCTCTCATACATACATCAAGTCGCCTTAAAAATGGCGACTGGGTGGATTAAGTCTCTCCAATGCAAATCGAAAGCTCTCGACGATGTCGTTTTCACCAATCGCCGCCCTCGCCGGAGCCACTCCGACCGGAAAACCCACCACCACCACGACAGTCCCCTCTCCCAATCTTCCAGCTGCAGAGACAGTGTCCAGAATCTCAAAGACATTGTCGAAACAACCACCAAGCCCAAAAAGCCAAAGCACAACAAAGCCAACAAACCAAGAAAGCCCGAACCTTGCCCGAACCAGATGCGTTCGATCCGAACCCGAGGGCCCGAATCGGTTTTTCCTGCACTGAAGGAGCTTCCGGTGGGTCACCCGTCTCGCAATGTGGTGGAGATTATATTCCATACGAGCTGGGGAGACAAAAGTTTTGCGGGTCGGGTTGAGATGGTGTTCAAGGTCCAGAATCTGACCCGTACAGTGGCCCGGTTCGAGGAGTATCGCGAGGCCGTTAAGTGCCGGGCGAGCTGCATGGTCAACAGTGAAATGAACGAGGACCACGCGCGGTGCGTGGCGGATGGGAATGAGGTGATGAGATTCTACTGCCTTGGAGCGAGCGCGTGTGTGACTGGAGGCGGCGCGTGGGACTTCAAGGGAGGGATTGCTGCGTCGATGTATTCGGGGAGCGGTGTGGCGCACGAGAAGGCGGGAGGTGGGAGAGGGCCAAGGGCAATGATGGTGTGTAGGGTTATAGCTGGGAGAGTGTGTAAGAAGCTCCGAGTTGACTCGGTGGTGGAAGGTGGGTATGACTCGGTGGGTGGGGAGAGTGGCGAGTTGATTGTGCTTGACTCACGCGCCTTGTTGCCGTGTTTTCTGATTATCTACGAATTGTGACGGAAAAGTGTATAGCTTAATTAAGCTAGCTAGATGCTTGTGGTGATAAAAAAATTAAAAACTAAGCAAATTATGGGGCTTTTATCAGGTCCAATTTTCTCTCCATTTTCATCATTTTAATTTGCATTTTAGTGGGGTTTTTTTAAATGTATAATTTTTTGGGTGTAATTATGAAAAGAATTGGAGCTGATAAATGCCTTGTTTAATTTGTATTTGGCGTTTTTTTGGTTAGTCGTTTTAGTTCAGCTAATAGTTTTTGTGTATTTATTGGGGGTAATTAATGTACATAAAGTCAGGTACTTGTCTTTTAATTCTGCCATTAATATTTGTGTACTCAGTGTGGAAATGAGAAACGTTCAAGCTGGACAAAGTAGACCAATTGGGTTGAGTCACTGCTTTTTTTATGTTAATGATTTAGAATAATATCGTAATCTATAAGGTGGTCTTGGTAATTAAAATTTAAATTTCAAACTGAAAAAGATATACTTATATGCAACGGGTGGTTTCATCTTTCATACCCATATTATATATATATACATATATATATATATATATATGTATATATATTTGCGCTGGAGTATATGACAAGTCACAATTATATATACGGTAAAAGAAACTCAGAACGGATTAAGGGTAGTTTATCTCCTATCTCCAAATTGAAGGAGTGTGTATACATCTGACTAGTGTTACTCAAAAGTTACAAGGTAAAACATAAAAAGTAGAGTATAAAAGTGCGTTTCTCTTGGAACAAAATGAAATGTGGTTTGATAAGGCTGCGAACCAGCCTTCCTTTTGTCTTTAGAACCGCTCTTTTTGTGTGAGTGAATACTAAGTTGATACCATTTGAAGGGCCTTTTGTAGCAAAGTTACCACGCTAAGTTTGCTTTTGCTCAACCTCAGTGTTCACCAAATTACCTTTTGTCAATTGTCATTCACTCATAGTAATACATAAACGTAGCACCCAATTAAGGTTAGTTGGCTATGTTTAACACTAACTATAAATATGATTAATCTGAAAACGTTGTTTAGTTAGACTATGAATTAGTTTATCAGTTACCAAGCTATCAATTATCTTATCTGAGTCTTCGACTTCAGTCACGAATTACGTCTAGAACTATTGCCATTTAGAAAATCTAATTTCATGATTGGATTATATGGGACTTGCAAATGGTAGCATTTAAAATGTATTGCAATCATAATCAGTGGTATGGACAGAAAAAAAGAGTATTACAGAACAGTGATGTATATTTTTAAGACTAGGTAGTTGGGACATGGAGTCCAAATGTATATTTTTAAGGACTGCTGACTTGGTTGCAAACTGGCATTCTCTGTCGATAAATTTCATTCAATATAAGAAAAGTGATAAATCACATGGCTTAAAATCCTCACCCTACCTGCTAAGGTTAAATTAGAACTTGCAGGTTCCAATAAACAATAATGCACATGGCTCCAATTTTAGGTCACGATTCACATTCTTCATTTTCGGAGATGTCGGGGCTCCCTCTGATGCACTCTCATTCACAATAAATATATGATCCATATGAAGTAACACACAGATCCTACACTCTTTGTGAGAAGGAGTACACTGAAAAGATACTTAACATCAACTATTAAAATAAATCATATTTTTCAAAATAAAAGTTTAAGATGTTTAAATAACTTCAAATATGCTAACAACACAAAGAATTCTTGAATGGTTCTGCTAACCAAGTTCTTTAACTTAGGATATTCATCACAAAATCATATAGTTGAGAACCTTCATGTTGTCAAACTGTCAGATTATTGAATATATATTTTTTTAAAAATACTACTTTGTGAGCTCAAAATTCCAAATCGCGTCTCAATTTTCTTAGTTAAACAATCTGAGATGGCAGTCTAAAATTGAAAGTATAATGCATACTTACATAAACAAGCAATATATATTGAATTGAGCATGTTAATCACCAATGCTAATGAATTGGTTAGAAGGAAGAGTCTTGAAACTTTGAAAGTGACAATATAGTGTATATTATCACAGAACATGATTCGTCAATTTAAAAGGCAAGGTAAGGAAAGAAAGAAACACCAAACATAGTGCTAAGTATCTAAAGGAAGCAATAGCTTTTAAGCAAAGAGACAACAAGTTAATATGATTTTATCGTATAGTGCTTGCTAGGGTGTTTAAATGTTGGATTATAATAGAGTAAAATGTGTAATGAAGTTGACATTGCTTCTTACTTGACATGTGATGTTTTTGTGTACTTACTTCCTGCCAAACTTATCCTGTAAACTCCAATCTTCCTCCAAAATCGACATTGATACCTTACCACACTTGCCCTCATTGTAGTTTTGTTAGTGGTGTGGGGAGTGGCATTATAACCCTACCTCTCAATTTCAGTAGTTTTTATTTAGCGCACATATGCGACTCACAATCAAATTCATAATTAACATCTATCTGTAGGGTAATTCGAACCTTGTATTGTACTAGTAAGCATCACGTAGTCCTATTTTACGTTGAAGTGGTAGATGGTATTAGAAATGTGAAAATGTTAAAAAGTGGACTAATGTATAAGAAGACCCTTACATGTCTAGTGAAACATAAGATACTTGTGTCACATAAACACTACACCACAAAACTTGTTTTATAGAAGTACAAAACAATGAAAGAATCGTTAGTTTGATTGTGACAGTAGCAGGCAAAAACCGCAAATCTCGCATCTATCTAATTCTGTAAAATGATCGATCATCTAGGCCTAAAACTAAAACTCCATTCCAAGTTCAACCAACTAATAGACCAGACACATATTAATCATTCATAATTTCATAATATTCAATTGACAATGATTCACAATCCCCTAATTCACGGTCCTGTTTAATTCCACTTGGACAAATTGTACTCTCCAGATGATTATCACACCACACCACCAAAGCATTTCTCTACTTTTTTTTTTTAACAAGACTTATCCGACTTTGTTTTCGCATTAGCTAATGATTCGTTTACTACGGAGGTGATCAGCTAGTTGATTGACAAGGAAAAGTAATACGAGTAATTACCTCTCAACGAGAGCAATCTTGTGAAAAATTCCAATACCATGATATGTTTGAGGATATAATAGACTTTTTTTTCTGTAGCTAAGAAAAGAAATGCTTGAAGATGTTCGGAGATATCCACCACCAAAAACAATATCATTCTTTACGGTCCTTACCGGAAACAGTATTACTGCGACTCCACAAGAACATATAATGGCTTGCCAGTTAGTCGATCCCGTCCCTGCAATTATATTACAAAGGGGAAAATGTTAGGTTCAAATTCGACAACACATATGTGTGATACTTCAGGAAGTGAGCAGATAGTTCTGGAGAAGATTATCTATCTCACATACACTAGCCTAGCATTACAAAAGTGAAAACAGATAAATATCTGATCAGTTTGATTTTTAGAAAAAGCAGTTCTCGGGGGTTTATACACCATTCACATTTATGTTTGACTCCTGGATCATGTGAAGTAGGATTAATGATAGACATATATATCTGGGGCAACAACATTGCAGAGAAGCAAGAGCGTAGTAGAGACAGGCACCTTTAGTTCTGGTATCTCAATGAGACATGCACATTCTACGACTTCTGCTCCAGCACGTTCTATAGATAACAATGTGAGTCAAAGCAAATTCGATGATTAACAGTTTAAACATGTTGTAAGAAGATACTACATAGGATTGTTTTGAGAATATGGGAAATTGGAACATATCAACAAAACATAAGCTGCATTATATTATTAAGCAGATCCTATATATGTAGGATTGTTCTGAAAAGAATCCTTCGCTCTAGCATGGAGAAAAAGACAAAGGAACTACAATCCAACGGATTTAAACATGAATAGATGGACATACATAATTTCTTGTTACATGGTGATTTCCAGTTGAACACGAAGAAGGCCATAAATAATAGCTCAATTGAGTTCAATATTCACTTTCAGGAGGAATTACTTGGCTTGTCAAGTTTGTTTAAAGCTCACAAGGTTACTTGTCTGTTTGGCAACAAACATCCTAGCCAAGTATCCATCACTCGGCTAATTTGTTCATTGCCAAAAAGGCAGTATAAAAGTAGAACTGTTGCATTCTCTTGTCTATGTGAAGTCTTAAAAAATGAAACCATTGAGCAACTACTCTAGCACAACGAATTCAGTATACTTGACCAGCAGCTTAAGTGTCTCTACATCAACTTCTGATGTACACTCCGCCAATTAACAACACAAATATGTTCTTTTAGTATTCAAAAGGTCACCGAGGAATGAAAAAAAAATCATTGTGTACATATTATTGCAATCTACGTGTGCCATTGTATGGTTTACCTAAGCCCCACTAAACTTATAGCTCCCCAGAATCGATCGTACTTGCATTTAAAAATGCAGCCATGATACTGTGTAAAACCTTTCATCCACCAAGCTCAAAATAGTGTAGTCTACATTACGGGTTTAAGTCTAAATAACCATTGCCACATAATTATGAAACTGATGCTAGACATACTAGGGACAAATAGTTTACCTAATAAATTGATGGCTGCAGAAAGAGTGCCTCCGGTTGCTATTAAATCATCGACTACTAAAGAACGTTCGCCAGGCTCCACGGCTCCAACATGCATCTCGATACAATCACTTCCGTATTCCAAGTCATACTCTTGTCTGAGAACTTTACCTGCAATTAAACAAAATTTCTAATATAATCCAGAACCTTTAATCCAACAATTTTTTGTGATCAAATGGAGTTTGAACCAACATGCTAACATAATAATGTATATAGCTACAGAGTTAAACAGACTTTGATTCCCATGGTACAAGAGATATATGTTGGTACTACCAATAAAGCTTCATAAACATATGATTAGTGATGGAATAGTAGTATCTCAAACTTGAATCAAGAGAGAGTATTGGACCTGAAGCAAAAGTAGCAGATGCTTCATCAAGGATTAAAAGGTCATGGTCGTGTTTTATTGTGTTCAATTGGTAAGGACTTGGGAAACCAGCAGAAAATCTATGACTAATTTGTTTCTATATGTTAATCTGTATCTGCAACATGCTAGTTTCAGACTATCATTGGGTCCAAATGTGGTTTGCTTTCCCTGCATTGTTTCTTCCTATCAAGAAATTTGAAGTCAGATAAGTAACAACGATAATAATTATCACATACCAGGCAGCTTCTTTGGTTTTCTCAGGGGAACGAACTTTGCTCCAATCGCTAAAGCAATAGGCGGTCCAAATATAAAACCTCGGGCCTCAATCCCTGCACATGAAAAGGGGAAACTGGATTATAATCACAACAAACTGTGTGATTATATTTTCATTTGGCAACTATCTGTTTCATGCATATTCCTATATCATTTCAAAGCACGCTACTTTTTCACTTTGTGAAGCAACTAAACATGAATAACATAAAAAGTGAAAGAGGTAAAACCTCTGTAGCAACTAAACAAGAACATCATGAAATGAAAACACAAAGGGGGTAGTACAATATGTCACCAAATCCCATGTCAATATCATACAAGACCAGAGAGCAGGTCATGACTGGCAAAATGAGCAAAACTAAACTAGATAACTAGTGGCAGAAAGTTAATGCCGTGAAGATGATCATACCCACAACAAAGTTTGGTCTTAAGGAGATCTCATTGCATTGTGAAATTGAAATAGTGAGACCTAGCAAGATAGTCATTCATTGGATGCAAAATATGGATAGTTTATATCAAAGTCCATTTGTTAACCATGTTAGTCCTTAGCAGGATTGTTGGGTAATTCCGTAGTTCCATCATAGTCATGCTATATGGGCTAGTTAAACAGTAGTCTAAAAGACTAACCTAGTATGTTCAATGTAATATTATGTTCAAATGTTAGGTAATGCACAGTAGTTGAACTTGACTACTAAAATAGCCAGCTACATACAGGCATGCACATTTGTCAGGTGAGTTTGGATTTTGAATTCATTACAACAATATATACATGTGAAGTGTCTATGAATCTTTTGATTGCAACATGACGTTTCCAAGAACACATAAGGACAAAAAAAGAGTAGCTATGGATTGGACTTGTCTACTGTAAAATTCATAAGGGACCAGGAAGGCCTACCAACCAAAAACACAAATAAAATACTCATACACCAACAAACTGTCCAGCTAGAAACTAAGTAATAAATATGGAAGCTGGGTTGCTAATTAGTAGCAAGAGTGTAACACACTTGATGGACTAACACTATGGCTTTGCAAATCAGCCTAACAATAGCATAAAGATCAACTTTTACTGAACTTTAGGTCCCTATAATAAACTACAAAATAGTGAAAGCACCAACAGAAAGAGAGCGATAGCCAAATAGGCCGATAAGTGGACTCATCATGAATCTTTTGAAAACAATCCAAAATCATTGCTGGTCTAATACAATCATAATCCCATAAGTTGAGACTCATAATCAAGACATAACATTGAATCCACCAAGTCCACATCAAAATCTTGTTTAATACCAGATAAAATATAAAAAGAAAAGATGAACTCATCACTTCATCAGTCATCACTATGGTTGGATGGTCCCAACACAAAACACTATATGGAAACCCATCACCAACCACCAACATTGTATACATGCTCCAAAAAAAAAAACAATTTTCAGCCGCATATGCCACAATTTACTATAAATTTCGACATATTATCGGTGGTCAAGATAAGCTAAAATAAGAATCTCAATTAGAAATCAACAAAATCATGGACTCAAGTTAATTGGATTCCCTTAAACAAGGTCTCTTATGGATCGAAAAAAATACCGGTGGGACTTGGGATAGTCTCATTCATGCAGCCATGCCAATGTTCGACGGACATAATATTACAAGAGTATCACATCAAACAGAGAAAGAGATACAATCAACAAGTTGAGTGGCTCAATTGATAATGCAAAATTGATGTATCAAACGTTTTGTCAAATTGCGCCTAATGCTAATGGAATACTGTAAGATGTAGACTCAAAAGAAGGACCACTTGTGACTTGTAAAAGCGCAAAAAGGGAAAGAAAAAAAATGGAAGAAAAGGGGAAATATACCAGCAACAACAGATATGTTCTTGGTTTTGTAGCGTTCAACGAACAAATCAATGGTGTCTTTGAAGGCCTTTGGGTCGAGCAGAAGTGTGGTGATATCTTGGAACATAATTCCTACAAAAGGGAATTAAGGAGACACAAATATTTATGTGAGTTGTAAATGTAATCCATGAAACGAATACAAGTAAAAATTGGATCTTGCACATAATCAAGAACGGAGAAAATGAGTGCGAGTGAGAAATGAAAATTAACCTGGTTTAGGGAAGTTGGGTATAACGCGGATTCTTGATTCTATGCCAGAAATGCGTGGATCGTCGGCCATGTGAGCTGACATTGTTGCTCCGAATATATGTTAGATGTGTGGTTTCACTGCCTGTGCGTGTTGGTGAGTTACAGTGGAAAAGAAGAGTGCGAAGTGAAGTGTGGGAAAGAAGGAATGAGGACTGGATGAGTGCGAGGGAAGGGACTATATATACCTTCTTCTCAACTTATACGAACTTAACTTGTAACCCCCATTACATTAAATTAGTACCGTCAAATCGTTTGTAGCTGAGTGACAAACTGATACATCCTGTAACCATGAGGTCAGAATTTTGATTCTCCAAAATGATTGATTATTCAACAATTGTAATTGTAATACTATATTTCATGTTTAATAATAATTTAAAAAAAATTAGTACTACAACGCCACCGGAATAGTTTACTTTAATTATATTATATAAATTGTTGACATAAATTAAAAAAGTCAGTTAAAATTATCAGAAAATTTTACAAAATTCCACGATTCTAAGTATTGCAAACAAAAAATGAAAATATTAAAAGTAATAATGTATGCATACATCTAAAGGTTACATAAATACTTCTTATCTAACCCAACTAGTACTACAACGCCACCGGAATAGTTTACTTTAATTATATTATATAAATTATTGACAAGTAAGTAAATTTAAAAAGTCAGTTAAAATTATTTTAAAAAAATTAAAAAATTATACATTATTGAAGGATATATAAAAAAATACAAAGTAACTTCGACATCACAAACTTCCACGATTCTAAGTATTGCAAACAAAAAAATGAAAATATTAAAAGTAATAATGCATGCATACGTCTAAAGGTTACATAAATACTTCTTATCTAACCCGTGACATTGTATAATTTTTTAAACAATTTAGTTTTACACGCTTTTTTAAAAAATGTGGTCATATAGAAGTATGTGGTTGAAATTGAGATTTATATATTAATTGAGTGGAAAAGTATACATAGACCCAATAATGTATGGTTAAAATTGAGTTTTATTGTGGAGGTTATTGACATAAATGAAAATTTGTTTCACTTTTGTAAGTTGTTTCAGTTTTAGAGAGACGAAGGTAGTAATAAAAAGGAGAGTATAAATATATTAATCGAGAAATAAGGACGTCAAATTTATGTGAACAAGGTGGTCGTGGTATCGATCAGTAGTCCTTCATCCAATGTTATATCAATACGTGTTTATTTATGTTAATAATAGAAAATATAAAAATATAAATCAACTTACTCATATGATTTGAAAGGCGTATGATTCAACCTTAACCTGTTCAGATCAGACGAATTATTTTACATTGGATCATACCGTACTCGACCTATCAATCATTAAAAGGACAATATATTTTAAAAAATAAATTACATCCCTCCAACCGAAAGAAACTAAAATATATAAGTATACAACACAATCAGTAGGGTTGTTCCCAACACTCCCATATGATAAATGTTCATTCCTTCACACACACACACACACACACAAAGAAACCCCCCCCCCCCTCCCTATGCGAAAACATGTTGGAGATCAAGAAAGTAAA